>JALLBK010000174.1:0-19086 GCA_036940085.1 Discostella pseudostelligera
TCGCTTCTCTTTCTTCTTTGGAAAGAATCTGTTGGAGATGATATTACTACCAATGCTGCATGATGGGTGCAGCAGCACCATCTTGCTGTTTATTCAGTGTTTCGTCGTCGTCGTCGTCCATGCAGCATTGGTCATCATTGTGTGATTTGAAATGCAGACGCAGCACCATCAATTCTTCTCGTTCCATTCGATCGTGGTTGAAGCGAATTCAGTGATCATCAATTCTTCTTGTTCCGCTCGTTCGTGGTTGAAGCGAATCAGTTACCAGTTACTACATGATGACTTCTTTTGAAACGTTCCGATTGGTGGAGGACGAGACATCCTACATTGGTAATGACAAGATGGTGGACAAGAGGGGTTAGTTCTGTGGAGTGCCGTTCTCCTTTGGTTGGACATACATGTCGTATTTGCATTTTGT
Source organism: Discostella pseudostelligera (assembly GCA_036940085.1). Lineage (NCBI taxonomy): Eukaryota > Bacillariophyta > Thalassiosirophyceae > Thalassiosirales > Thalassiosiraceae > Discostella > Discostella pseudostelligera. Next base: position 419 of record JALLBK010000174.1, read on the forward strand.
GCGGAGATGGGGTCATTGTCATTGTCGTTCTCATCTCACAATATCAATATCATCATCATCATCATCATCCTTCTTGCCGCCGTCAATGGTCAATGGAGTTCAAGAATAAGAGTGGTGGTGAGCTGTGGAGCTGAGAATGTTGAGGCCTGGAAAAAATTGGAAATGCCTTTGAAGCGAGGGTTTGTCGGGCCTCTTGTTGCACCTTCCCCATCCTCGTACGTAGGAATTAATACATTTAAATGTTAAAAACTTTGAATTTAAATTTTGAACTCATGAAAGGCGTTCGCAATGAAACACAACCTCACACAACATATCTACAACATGTTTGTCGTAGGTCGTAGTGGCATCTATCTCCAAAGAATCAAGAATCGCTACTTAGCTTTGGTCATTGACGCACGACGGACAGTACGAACAGCTCTCGAGACTCGACGAGCTCCGGATGTCGTAGCGAGAGCGAGGGAAGAAGTGTAAAAAGTGCTGCAGAAGCAAGCTGTGAAGGTGAAGGTTTCTGTGAAGCAGCCATCGTATCCAAATTATTCAATCAGCCTCCCACCCGACATATAATACTATCCACTACGATACCAATACACATCCATTAGGTACGATACTGTAACAACAGGTCTAGTCTGCCAACGATAGAGCAATATGCGCAGCATGTTCCGCAACAAACTAACAAAGAAGTCGACATCGACATCGGCAGCTGGTTCTTGCGCCGCCGCCGACGACCAGGAGCATGCACAGCAGCAACAGCCATCATCGTCATCGCGACATCGAAATCGAGATCGAGATCGAGATGGGGGCGGTGGTGGATTCCTCGACGCGTCACTAGGCGGTGGAACTGGCTCTGGTGGTGGTGGTGGCGCCATTGACGATTCGATCCGTTTGGGTGATGGTGATGGCAATGCAGCTTCGTCATCATCATCATCAGCCGTTGGTGGCAACGGCGATATGCTCCCTCCATCATCTTCTCGACAAAAGAAAAATGTCACCAGCAGCAAAAGTAGCTCTGGCAAAAGCAGTGCTATGAGCACCACCACCAATCCAGGAGTGTCTGGCAGTAGCAGTAGTGGCGGTGGTGGCGGTGTCCTCCCCACCAACTATCGTCGCGGTGCCATCCGCGCGTCAGCCTTTGCCCTCGATGACAAATCCTATGATCCCAACACCATTAATCGCACCAACATTATTTCACCCAAAGATGAAGCGTCACGATTATTAATCTACAATGCGATTAAGGATAATATCCTCTTTCGGAGCAGTAGTAGTAACAACCAGCAACAGCAGACTCAATCACATGGCAACAGCAGCAGCAGCAGTAATACTAACAACTCGGCCATCCGTTCCACGGGAGAAACGGACGAAGAACAATTCCATGAACTCATTGATGCATTCACATTGCGCAATTGCTATCCGGGAGAAATTGTCATTGCCGAGGGTGCACAGGGGGATGGATTTTATGTGCTGTCACGCGGGGTGGTGGAAGTCTATGAATCATCGGAATTTCGGGGACGATTGTATCCAGGGACGGGATTTGGGGAGATTGCGTTATTGTATGGCTGTCCACGAACGGCTACGGTGAGGGCAGCGTGTGAGGATGAAAGGGAGGGGAGTGGTAGTAGTAGAGGACGAATGCCACAGGATAACAATGGAAGTGCTGGTAGTGAAGGAGGAGGAGGAGGAGGGTGTGAATTATGGTTCATGGATCGTAGGGCATTCCGTGCCATCATGGCCAGGCATAAGAGGAAACGATTGAATATGAAGTTGATGCTGTTAGAGAAGGTACGTTAGTTGTTGAGACGACGAGAGTGAGGAAGAGAGAGTGTGTAGGGTGGAAGGGGGAGGGAGATATCAGGAGATATCCCTGTCGTTCTCTTGCCAACTTCACACTTCCCTTGATTCCACGCTCACTTCTTGCATCCTCTCGTTTTTGTTTCCATCCACTTTTCATTTCAACGTAGGTGAAAATTCATGATAAAACACTCGGCGAGATACTGCAACCACACGAAATCAATTCCATTGCCATGGCCGCCAAATTTCAAGAATATCGTCCTGGACAAATTATTGTCCGGCAGGGCGATGTGGGCGATGCATTTTACATGGTCGAACGTGGATGTGTCGATGTATATATACGTGATCAATATCATCCTGATGGAGGTCAAAGGCCGGTAGTGACGCTCAAGGCGGGAGATTTTTTTGGTGAAAAGGCATTGTTGAGTAGTGATGTTCGGACGGCTACGTGCGTGGCATCATCGTCGCCTCCACCACAGAGTAATGAAGATGGAAAGAATCAGAGAGATGGCAGTAGTGGTAGTGAGGGGGGTGTGAAATGCTTATTGTTAATGAGGGAAGACTTTGTCCGGATGTTGGGAGATTTGGAATACTTATTGGATAGGAGTTATGAAATGAGAGATGGTAGTGATCGTCTATCGTTAACGAGTGGAAGTGTAGGAGTTGGTGTAGGTCGATGGAAAGAGGATGGGTTGGTCCATCCCATGGGTGAAAAGTGAGTTTGGATACTATGCATCGTCGTTGTGAATCTCATTTGCTTTTCATCACTCTCTCAACTGTCGCTCGTTCCACTCCCCACCCTGGAAATGCCTACCCTGATTTAAGATTCGAGAAGAATGACTTTGACATCAAGCGCACCTTAGGCGTAGGAGCCTATGGCTTTGTGAAACTAGTCCAATGGAAACGCGCTCCTCCCTCCCAAAGCAACGTGTACTACGCATTAAAATGTGTCTCGAAACAAAACATCGAAGAGAAGAAACAACAAAAGAAAATCAAACGCGAAGAGGACATTATGCGATCGTTAATACATCCGTTCATTGCTCGGTGTTACAACGTATTGGAAGATGCCAAGGGGAAGTATTTTCTAATGGAGGCATTGTGCGGAGGAGAATTGTGTGAATTGCTCTACTACGAGGGTACCTTCTCGGAGGAATGGAGTATGTTCTACTCAGCATCGGTATTATCGGCATTTGCCTACATGCATGAACGCAAGGTGGCCTATCGTGATCTCAAGCCGGAAAATCTAGTGTTGGACGATGTGGGGTATGTCAAAATTGTCGACTTTGGGTTGGCGAAGGTGATAAAGAATGGTCATACCTATACATTCTGTGGCACGCCGGATTATTTGGCTCCCGAGGTCATTCTGAGTGAGGGCCATGATTGGGCCGTGGATTATTGGGGATTGGGAGTGTTGATTTATGAGATGATGGAGGGATCGGCTCCATTTTGTGCGGATAATCCAATGGATGTAAGTCAAGTTGATGTTGTTGCCTGCCATGTTTCGCTTATTGTGCATCGACTAATCGAATTGCGCATCCCTCGTTCATATTTCGTCTCCTTCGTTTGCTCATCTCAGACCTATAGAAAAGCATTGTCGGGACATGTCCATATACCCGATCACTTCTCCATAGTGGTGGCCAACCTTATCAAAAAGCTTCTCCATACAGACCAATCGAAACGTTTGGGTAGGACCGTCGGTGGATCTACGGCAGTTATGTTCCATCGATGGTATGCCAACTTTGATTGGGTGAGTTTTTGATGCACTTTATCTTTTATCTCCTGGACTCTCTCGCTTGTCGCTTTATCTTGACGTTCTTTGCTGTAGTGATTCGTTGCCGACTTGGTTGCTGACAATTACACACGCTCTGTCTCTTTTCTACTCCGCATACGATTATCTGCTTGGTAAATAATACACACAATCAATATCATACTTGCTTTCGGTACTAAATTGAATAAAAAGGATGCACTGTTGGATTACCGGATGGAAGCACCGCACGTACCCGAGGTGAAGGATCCAAATCACTCGAGCACTTGTGATGATGAAGTTGTGGAAGGATTTGCATCCAACTTTTTATGAAGAAATATGCTGCTTATTTGTGTGTAGTGTGTCCGAGCAGCTACGAGGAGTCGAGATGGGTTACAATGAACAATGAAGGTGGTGATGTGTGAGTGTGTACTGCAATAATGAAGTACATACCCAACAATCTGCGGCTTCGGACGTGGGTGTCATAACATTGGATCGAGATGATGATGGATGGATATCACGATGGTTGATTTTCGGAAGTGGTGAAACAAACATTTGTAGAAGAATATGACTCATTTAATGTCGAAAGAGTTAGATACTCCTCTCTCATGAGTACAATTCTTACTTGAATTGTCATTCACTTTCTCTACAATCATTTCCTCATGATGTTCCCACCGACCACCTACCCACCATTGGAGTATTCTAATATCAATAGTAGGTGATTGGTGAACGAAGAGGGATTGACTGGATGGCGGCGGCCGGGTCGGTGGGCGCTATTGATGGGCTTCCCGCCATTTTTGCCATGTGATCCCGCCATTTCCCCTATTGTCGCTGTCATTACGTAATCCTACGTCATCGCTTGCGTCATCATCACCAACCTTCGCCAACATCATAACAACAAGCTTTGTGCAGCTTTGTGCATCGACGGACCATCGCCATGCATCGCCATCATCAAGATGCCGCTGCCTACGCCTACGCCACTACCAAAGCCATCCGCCATAATGACAACATCAACACTACGAATCGGCATAATCTCGCTCGCATATGCATTGCCAGCATTATTACTGCTTCTTCTGCCAGCTGGTGATGCCTTTTCTGCCCACTCCATTGGCCGTCGTCGTCGTCAGCATCAGCAGCGGCATCATCCAAGCCCAAGCCGCCGCGATGTCGATCATGGTGGTGCAATGCTACATATGGCAGGCTTTCCTCCTCCAATGAATGACAGGCCTGGCATGGGTGGTGGTGGTGGTGGCCAATCATTCAACGCCAACAACCCGCCCGGGGGGGCATTCAGTGTTCCCAATGCCGGGAATACCGCTGGCGCTAGCATGGGTGGCGCTGGTGGCATGGGAGGAGGAGGGCGAGGAGGACTGGGTGCCATTGCCTCTGGGGTAAGCACTCCCAATGATCGCTACAATGATCAACGACCAAGTTCGTCGGTACGACGTGGTGGTGGCGGAGCTGGTGGAGGGGGGGGAGGGGGATATTATGGCAGTGGCGGAAGCAATGGTCCCAATCTATTCCAGCAAGGGCCACGTGGAGGAGGCAGTAGCAATAACAGTAGGAGAATGGGTCCTCCTCCACCCCCACTCTCGGGAGGTGGTGGCGGCGGCGGTGCCGGTCGTCCCAATAATTTACGATATGAAGAACGAGACTATGGGGAATATGTTTCCAACCTCCGTCGTTCTTCCCAAGGAGGAGGAGGTCCACCACCACTGCCACTCCCACCCATGGCCGGCGGCATGATGCGAGAAGGACCCATGGGAGGAGGAGGAGTAGTTAGTGAAATGGAATATCGTGCTCTCGAAGAGGAGGTACAACGTCTCCGTACTGAAAATGCATTATTGAAACGTTCCACTCAAGACTTGATGAATAATATGAATGAATTATCCAATCGATTATTTGATGTCGATGAGGCCTTGAAGAAGGTGGCGAATGTTTTCCCGAAGGAGGAGGAGATGGAAAGTTTGGAATGGTTGTTGAGAAGGTAAGAGGATTGGACAGGATAAGTAGTGGTAATTGTGACGAGAGAGTACGAGAGAGAGGTGGGAGAGAGAGAATGGATCGAGTGGGAGAGAAAGAGAAAGATGGTGTTGCTCAAGTTAGTTATGAGCCAGTGCATGAATGTGGGTTGGGAGGAGATAAAAGAGAGAGAGAGAGGGGCGGGGGGGGTCATACATTTTTGGGGTTTACTGTGAAAGGATGACAGAAGGAATTGCATGTTATATATATATTGTACAACAATGAAATTATTTGAGAGTCGATGGGAGGGAACAACTGTACCGCTCCATGGATCGAGCACGAGGATCGAGGCAATATGCAAAGCATGATGTCGTCTTTGATATGGGGAAGTATGACGGTCGACGGCAACAACCATCACTCGCTTCCTCTCTTTCGGGATGAGGAATGAACGGAGGATGCGAGATAGAGAAAGCAGCAACTACTCTAGAGTGTGGGTGATTTAATTCTCGGGTTCTAAACATTATACAACATTACTAGTTTCATTTTTTACGAGGTACCACCACCAACAACTACCACCTGCTCTGTTGGACGACGACTGCTACTACGCGCACGGGTGCTGCGATGACCAACGTCTCGTGACTTGGACCTTGACCGTGATGCGGAACGCGAGCTTGATCTGCCTCCGCCGTCTTCTCCTTTCCTACTGCTACCGTTGCTCTTGCGATACCGTCCATCCTTCCATTTGCCTTCCTTCACCAATACGGAAGGGTCGTGGTATTCCATCACTCCATATCCATGTGGAATGAAGTGAGTGTTGACTTGACCAGAGTACGATCCCATCTGGTCATTCTTCGGATCGGTCCATTGCATCTTACGAACTTGGATGGTACCCCGTGCCTGCTGCTGTTGCTCGACGACGTCCTCTTCTTCCTGATGATGTTGCTCATAATGACGCTGCTTGCTGTCGTTCTTATCGACAATCCTGTTGGCACTATCATATGTGCGAAGATTGGTAATATTCACAACCTTCTGTTGAACTTCACCCGACGACAAGGAGCCGCCGCTCGTACGTTCGCTATTATCGGGAGTAATCTCGTTACTCGATCCACTGGAGCTGCCCGTCAGAGAGGCTGTGGTCTCGTCGGATTCTCTATGCAAGAACATCTTGGTGTTGGATGTCGGACGGCTTTGGTGGTGGTTGTGGTGGTGGTTGAAACGATCCGTAGAGCTCTGGGATGGAGAACGCTTGGGTGGCGCCGGAGATCTAGTAGTGCGATGCTCTTGCGATGGAGAACGTACTTCCGTGGTACTGCGACGACTGCTACTGCTTCGACTAGTACTCCTCGTTCTACTACTACCACCCTGCTCCTCACCACCCTCCCTGTTACTGCTACTACCCCTTCTTCGGGGTGTGGCACATCTATCTTCCTCACCATGATAGTTACTATCACTGTGATTGGAAAGTGGAGAAGACCTTCGTCGACTACTCCTACTGCTTCTGATAGTAGAAGTAGAAGTAGTAGTAGTACCTTCACTCCGTTCCTTGATACGTGCCTTGTTCTCTGCCACCGCCCGTATTCTATGCAATTCATTAACGCAACAATCCGGACAGGCCGTCATTAGTATCTTCCACCCCTTACCAAATAGTTTCTTCTTGCGCAAACGAATGTGTGGATGGTGGATGCATCGACCGGATTCGTCGCAGTCGTTGGTGTGGGTATTTACGGAGGCATTGTCATCGATGATGGCGGCAGCAGCAGCATGATGATGAGTAGAGTATGAAGATGACGGTACTTTGGGAGATTGGACGGAATATCCAGTAGAATTCAATGTGGACACCTCGTCATCATAATCGGGTGTTGGGTCGATGACCATGTTGTGCGCATAGATTGGCTGATGCTGCTTTGGTTGTTGCCTGGCCTTGAGACTTGGTGATGCCTGAAGCGAATGCATCTGTGATGGATGATAGTTCCATCCTTGTTGATGTTGCTGTTGCTGGGACGACGACATCGAGTACGTCTTCGACTGGTGTCGCTGACTACTGCTGCCGCTGCTGCTACTACTACTTGACGTCAGCGGAGCGTAGCAAGGGAATTCTTCCGGATCAGGTAGGACCAGCTCCTCCATCGGAATTACATCCTCCACATCATCAACCTCTTCATTGTCTCGCATCTTAACCTCACTCGATAATACTATATCATCCATACTGAACTCAAGCTCAATATCCATACTCATTGTGGTAACCTTCTCACTATCATCCAACTGTTGCTGCATCCGTTCTTTGCACACCTTGTATCGCGGCTGTGCCTTGAGTGCCGATTTCGATACGTTGGAGGAGACGGAGGATCCCGACGAGATGTAGTGGCCAGGTAAGGAGGCAGAGGATATGGATCGCTTGAAGTCGTTATGTTGATGTCGGCTGAGGTCATTCAATGCAGTGGTGAATTGTACATCCTTATCGGGCTGGAAGCGTACGCGACCGCTAGCAGTAGTATTTCGGGGCGGTGATGAAACATCATTCTCTATTGAAGTTGTCGTCGTCGTCGTCGGTGACTGCTGCTGCGACTGTGAAGATCGGCCCTGTTGTTGTTGCTGCTGATGTTGCCGTCGTGTCATCGAGGATGAAATCTCACTGCAGATGCTGGAGCATTCGCTCCGACTACTACTAGCGCCGGTGGTCACCGACTTGTTGTCCATGGCACACAATGGACAGCAATCCAATAATGTCTTCCATTTGCCGGTAACAATCGAGAGGCGTTGGAGCTGGACGAACGGATGGGAGAGGCATCGACCTTCATTGTCCATGGTGGTGTTGGTGGTGGTGTTATTATTGTCCATGGTGGCTGTGGCGGGTGCTGTCGTCGTCGTCATGGTCGTAGTAGTAGTAGTAGTGGTAGTATTCAATCCAACTGGACGATAGCTTCTTTATTGTGAATATTATTGCTCGTCTCTTTGTGTTCGACACTTGGTATTATCAGGAAAAGAAGTCTCCTGGGAGAAGATTGAAGATGGAGCTGAGAGGAGATAGAGAGCGAGGCATGGGAATCACGGATCTTGGCGTATGGAATTGATGATGGTTGGTAGGTGCCGGTATTGATTGATGAAGGTGATGATATTTTTGGAGATGGTGTGACGGAAGGGCGGGGTGAGGGCGGGTGAAGATTATGGCGGCGAGTCCTTTTCGGGTGACCTTTGGGGGTGTCTCGGGTAGGATATGTAGGAACTAGTAATAATACACAAAGTCATGGTCCGTGACTACTTGTAAATGCCACCATTTGGTCAATTTAATCTCAACTTGAAGGAGGAAAAAACAAATTGACCACCAACTTATTTGGCGGGAGGATAGTTTTGGCGGGAACACAACGAGGCATTCTGCAAAAATGGCGGGAAGAGTAAGAAGGGGCGAACTTTGAACTTTCTACATACAGACGCATCAGTAGGGCGTTTGGGACAACATTGGAATCAAATTCAAACCGAGAAAGCCAATTTGAATTCAAATTCGAGAAACCATTTCCCATTCTCTCATGAAGGAACTGGTAGTATCATGTCAATATGGACTCCGCCGTGGAAGATAAGGGCTGATTTGAATTCAAATTGGGCTCCATCCCGCCATCCTGTCGATCCACCACCACCGCCTACCGACGAGTATGGTACCAATTTGAGTCTTTGCACTTTGGACCATGGTGGCAGACAACTGCCCCCTACCGCTACCGCTACTACTCCTATCTGGCCACCCCGCGGCAACAGCAGCAACAGCAAAAGGTAGCAGTAGACGGCAGCGGCAGCCGGCAGCACCAAATATTATCGTGAAGAGCATCACATGACAACGTCATCAACATCAACGCCATCATCAACAACATCTTGCATATCGCCGTGAGGACAGCTGATTACTTTGATTTGCATGCATCTCCTTTCTCTCGCCACCATCACCATGAACACGCTAGCGAACAAAAGCTGGAGATTCATTTGGTGCGTGGTGGCAGGGGCAGGGGCAAGTAGGCAGGCAGGCAGCTTCCGGCGCATGATTTTTCACTCAGCTGCCCACACATACACCCGCAGTATCTCTCGCAAGATCAGCAGCAAAAGAACAGCAGCAGCAGCAGCAGCCGCAGAAAATAAACTGCAAGTGGACGATGCGCAGAAGTGAAGACGATGTTACTCATTCTCACGAGAGTCATGAGCAAAGACTAGAACGTCGCATCACTGTCAGAGATGACACAACTTTTCTACTTTCAGAGCAATACCATCGAATCGACAGGCCATGTATTATTTGTGCAGCTGAAGACGACGACTGAGAGTGAGAGGTTCATTATGTGTATGCTGAGAATGTTGATGCAACGACAAACGTGAATGATGATTATAGCGATGAATGACAATCACGGCAAATGGTGACGGCGGTCTCGACGGAATAGGCAACAATCATCCAATATACGGAATTGTTGTTCTAGTTCCTTTTCGTTCTAGAACAGAACGAGACCGTGTTGATGTCGAAATTGAAAATGAAGAACAAGACGAGTCAGAATTTAAAATTAAGAACAACATTTTGATGTTCTAGAACAATATTATCCAGAACAAATAATCTCAAATACTAGAACAATATCCAGAGCAACAATCGAAATCGAGTAAACAAGATGATGTGCTTACTCTAAATTTGCGGGTAGACAATGTAAAATAGAATAGACGCTAGATTTATTGGTGTGCGTCGGCGACGGTGGTGCCTCCCGCGCTTTCCCTCTGCCTCCATCTCCGACCTTGCTCCGACCACCGCAGTCCTCGAATCTTTCCAGTCGAATAGGTGGAACGAATTGTTTGATTATTACAATTGGCATCATGCTGTCGGCATAATGGTCTGGCGGTGACGGCAGAGGTGGTCATCAACTATTATTCCTCCCATAACGTATTATTCACACAAACCACAACTCGCACACACAGCACACACACAAAACCAACGATATCGCCCAACCATGGCCGCCGCCGTCGTCCCCTACGCAGCACTTCCCATGGGGCTACGGCCATGAAAACACACCCATAGAGAGATAATCACCCCTACAACCCATGGTGGCCGACTCCGTTTTTGTCTCCTGCTGGTTCTCTGTCGGCGCTCCTCCTACGCTGCTAGCTGTTTTGACCACATGTTGACGTATTGGGTATTGGGGTAGAATGGGGGAGAGAGGGAGAGGGTTGCGGCAGATACTGATGGAAAAGAGAGAATAATATATGGATATTTTATGGTTACTCCGGTTTGGTATGGATAGGATCAGGTTGGCATCATTCAGAACACCGCTTAAAGTAACACTCAACCTCCTCGGAATCGAAGTGACACTTTGAGGCGTCATTGTCGTCGTCGTCGGCATCATCGTCAACATCTCCAAGGACGAACCCACTTTTTGCGGTAGAATGAGAACCCAAACCATCGGCAGGCAATGATGGAGGGCGAGGAGTGAGGCGAGAAACAAACATCTCGCTTGGATTTGCCGCAAGCTCGAGTTCGAGCTCATAATCGTCGTTGAACGAGACATTTTGATGATTCAACCGCGTCGACAGCAACCTCCATTTCCGTGTTGCGTCTCGTGCACGCATCGATGAGGATTGTATTGCGAAGCCATTTGTCGGGAGGGAGAGGTATAAATCAACAATCAACTGCGACGACGACAGCCAATGGAACAAATGAATTGAAAACAATGGCGATTTTGAAATCCGTGAGTGTCAATTGATTTTGAAATTTTAAATTCATCTCAATTATGACGTCAGCTATCGACATTGGCACGCTTGTTCTGAAATCCATTGTTCTAGAACCATTTCGATTCAGTACAACTTGGCCATATACCATCCAAGAAGGTGTGGGATGTAGATGTAGATACACTAGTTGCAAGTTGCAACTGATACAGCTGAGCATCGAAAACAGCATAATTTCACTATCGTCATCGCCGCCGCGGCCTCCACGAGAGAGCACACTGATTGTTGGTGTAGATGGTGAGAGAGGAGGTTATAGCCGGCCGCAGAAAAGTATACACCATCCTCTGTCTTTGGAGCACAGAGGTTGCGGTGGCTCATCATGACAAACCAACAATATTTTATAATTGCTTGGGGGGTAATGGATGGGTTAGGGCATAAAATGTTGGAATTAGCACTTTTTTGATCGGTGCTTATTTTATTTCATATTATAGTTTAGGGCTGTCAGAGTCAACGATGGCGGCCAAAGAGTGTGCAGACGCTAACGACCCAATGTTTCTATCGAATGTGAGGCAGATAAGAAGTCCATGTAGAACAAAGATTCGTTTCCGATGCATCATTATTTCTCATTCTAGAGTCGATCAAGGTACTTATTAATAGGATGGGAAGTTAACTCCAAACGTTTTATACCAGTGTTATGATGCAGTATCAATCCTCACTCTTCGAAATCCTTAGCGAAAGGAAACTTTGTCGTAATCAGCATCATCATCTGATTCTTCGAATCATTCCCATCAGGCCCAAGTGCATCCATGAAAGCTAGTGCCTCTCGACAAGACTCTACAGTTACTCCTCGCACATTCAATTTCGAGCTCAAAATTAATGATGCGGCCTCGGTGCAACAGCCCAAATTCGCAGCCAACATGGCCCTCGCTACGGCAATCCTCATTGGTAGACATGACAGCGAATCGGCCTTGACAGCATCCATGGCTATTTTCACAAAGCCTGCTAATGTCTCGTTGTTCATAAGTTTCGGAAATTCGCTCGATAGCACATGATCTGCAGCTGAATTACTCTGACTAGTTCTCAAGGACATGTGTTGCGAAAATTCAACGATTCGGTTGAATAGTCCGTGATCGTCGGAGTCGATGGACTTCATTTTGAATAGAGCCTAGAGAGAAAGAGGGAAACGTTAGCATCGGAATGTGAAATTTAAGCACCCTCGATATTCGATAACAATTAACTCACCTGCAGAGCCAGCAGCATTTTCCCCCTGCGAATCGAAACATCGAATTGTAATGCCCAAGCTGATATTCTTCTCGGGGCGTGACGCACAAGAATGGCCGCAAACTTCTTTGCCTCGTCTAGATGGTCAAGCGACAAGAGCTCGTTCCCCTCCGGATCTTCGTCAATCGCGTGCGGTTTGGACTTAGTCTTTGCTCCATTCTTCGCATTCATGTTTTTAGATGTAGCGTCGCTACCGCCGCTGCCGCTACCTCCATCTATCAATGCCTTCTTTTTCTTTCTAGCAATATTTTTGGCCTTCTTTCGTTCAGCTGGTGTCATATCCGAATAGTCTGGCTCATCACCCGTCTTAGCATTTGCATCACTGGCAATGAGCGAGAGATGAATTCGGATGATCTCCTCAGCTGCTCGACCGTAGATCGGCAGTCCCCACAACTCATCCTCAAATTTGAGGAGTTTGCAATACGAACGTAGAGTAACCTTCCTGATGCAATACATGTGAAAGTCAAACTGATCCTCGTGAAAGACTTCGTAATGCTTTATGACAGCCACTAGAGCGAAGGGAGGATGAATCGGATTAGAATCGGGGGCACTTGGGCAATGTGAATTCCAAACAAAACAATAATTCCATGTACTTACTATACTTCCGAAGGCTCCTTCCCAGCGCCCCCCTTCTCCTTAAACAATCGGCTAATTCTAACTCGAACCACGCGCATTGCATATCATACAAATTCTGTTCGACAGGAGCCTCGTGACGCGCAAAGAGTGCTATGCATTTCGTCGCCTCCTCCTCCCGTCCGGCACGCAACAGCGTTTTGGTAGCTAGATTGTTGATGTATCGATCTTGGTGATCCAAATCTCGCCCTGCATTGACAACATCGGCAGCCAGTTGAATATCTCCACCCGATTCCAGTACACGAGACTTTAATTCATAAAAGTCCACTGCAGTTGGCGTGTGAGCAATGCATTTGTTGATGAGTGAAATAGCCGGACCATACTCTGCAGCCTGTTCGTAGAGGACAGAACGGAGATACCATGCCCAGAGAAGGGCCGAAGGCGGGTGTTTTGTCGTGTCATTTGGGAAGGTGCCATCCGATTCTAGAGAGACAATGTAGGCATCAACGAGTTCGGCCAACACGGAGTACACCGCATGCGCTTTAATGTCGATTGGATCCTTTGCTAGTCTGTAACGCGTGGGTTCAGAAGATGTACCGGCTTGTAACTTTTCCTCCACCAAGTACAATGAACTCAAATCAGACCCCAATGATGGCACACCCTTTATAATCTGACGACGGCAGTATTGGTCGATTGCCCATTTGAACTGATTGCAACCAGGTGAGAGCAGTGTGAGATAGATCCTTTTAAGTGCAATTGACCTTGGAAATGCAGATGCAAGCCCTGACATCGTAGTGGTACTATCGCCATTGATGGTACCATCCTTGCCATTTGCTGAAGCGTTCGCAAATCCATCATCATCACCACCGTCACCACTTGCCCCATAATATGCACTCAAAAGAATTGCGCGCTCATCCTCCGACAATGGCCGCAATGTTGCCAAGGTGCTCATACCCTTCAACTTTTCAACCTCACGGCAGGTTGCTTTATCACACTTCAGCAATGCACACATGTACGCCCCATGCACTCGATAGTCTTCCGTCAACCCACGCTCAAAGAGTGTCGATACAGTTTCCTTGGCACCGTCAAACTGTCCCAATTGAAGCTGATAGGACAATTTCGTCATGAGAAATCCAGTTCGATCCACGACAATATGGTCAATCTCGTCCAAATGACATAATGCCTTGCGTATCCCCCCAAGTCCATCATTGGGTTCAATATCCTCCTGACCAGCCGAAGCAGTACCAACGTCTCCGGTTGGGGGGATAGAAGTGGTTGATGATTCCGCCAACACCCAATTTTTATACATTGCCAATTCCGATGCCTCAAAATTCCGTTGAAATTCCACACAATCCTTATCCAATGTATCCATATAGCTATCCAATACACCCACGGCTCCATTGGCATCTCCGGTAACATGCACTGCCACGGCATAGGTCAACCAATGCACCTTACTATTCGGTCGCAATGTCAATATCTTTAACCGTGTATCACGAAATCCAGGTAGATCACGCATTTGTATTTGAAGTAATCCAAGATCACGTAGAATTTGTAAATTCGATGAATCAATACGCAAGGCCTGTTTGTAAGCCTTGATGGCCTCGGTGTAATTTTGGGAGGAACGGTGGAGGAGGCCGTAGACATGCCAGCAGACGTGGGATCTTATATATAATTATTGTGAGTGTTGGCAGTATTGAAAACGGAGAGTTGGAAATAATGCGGGATGAGTGAGACAGACAGAGAGATATAACATGCATTGCAAATCAGTAGACACTGCATCATGTTGCAACAACAACATGTTGCGCAATTATGTGGAGAAGTGAGCGAGAATGAACTCACCTCATATCCATCATGAGACCCTTCTTGACCAACTCCACCGCTTCCTTCTTTTTATCTACTCCCGCTCCCCCATCGCCATCACCTCCCTGCTGAACAAAAAACACTGCATTCGCCATGGCATTGACAATGAGACCCTTCATACAAAGTGTCTCCCCGTGATTGGGATAACGCTTCAATATGGCATCGGCAGCCTTGAGCCCCTTTTTGTATTGCTTCGATTCGTAGAATTTGACAACATTTTTGAAGAGATCCGATTCTTTCTTGGGCAGGGGACGGCCCTGTCCGGCTTGGGGATTGTCGAAGAAGGCGGCGTCGGCGGTAGCAGTCGTCATAGTATTCGTATCGTCCAACTCACTCTCTGGCTTTATGTGCTTGACTGGCTGGCCAGGTGGCTGATACTGATTTGGACTGGCTAGATGTTGAACACGCGCGGCAGAAGAGATGGAGGGGAAAGATTCAGATAGATGCGGGGTGGGAGGCGGGGGTGGATACTAATTGATATGATAGTAAAATCTTCGTACTCTCTCGAGAGAGTACTACTAGATGTTTTGCATTGCCTCTCCGCTCTCCGCCATGGTGAGTGTGGCTTGTACTTGTATGTGGCTGGCTGTGCGTGGCTGTGTACTACAGCTAGGTATCTAGATATCGTACTTCGCTGGATGTGTCTTTGATGTACGTACTGTGGGGTGGGGGTTCGTACGGACGGACGGACGGACGGACGGACAGAGCCAGAGGTCACTCACCTGACGACGGACAGAGTATCGTATCTAGGAGTAAGTACAAAGGAGAGGTGATGGGGCGGCCGGGCGGCAGCGGGGTGGTACGTACCATACATATCTATCTAGGGGTGGACCAATTTTATTTTATGGCCCATGACGTATCTCTCTCGGCCAAGGCATTTGGGCATGGGCATGGACCATAAGGCAATGAACAATGTACCATGCAGCGCCATCGATCTCCTCGCCTTCGTCTGAGTGTCGGCGAATAATTATTATTACTTCAGTAGCCGAGACAAAATGATGGAGATTGATCAGAGGTATCGAAACCGGTACAGTGTCTGTGCAGATCCTTCCTCTCCGTGCACTACTTATCACCATCATGAGGAGTAGTTGTTCTCCCTGAGGGACGACACATTCACAACATGGATCGGCAGCAAAAGAAGGCTCACCACGCGGTCGTGGCTCGTCGTGCTACAAAATAGGGCAATCATGCATCGGCAATCGAGATATACAAACGATGGTGTCGGCCTGCACAGCGTATAGATTACATGTCTACTGCATGCGCCTACGAACAAATCATTCATCTTTAGACAAAAAAACATCCCGTCGTAGCGCTTCGTCTGTGGCTAGCCGTTGATCTCCATGCGCAAAACAACAACTTCTTGGCAAGCAACAACTTGGCATTGTTGATGTTTATGACGAGGAACACAAGACATGATGCACTAGAGATGAAGATATTTAGCACGACGACGATGCCGCGTTGGGTCCAATCCATACAGAGGAGGGGGGGGAGGCGGGCGTCTGACCATTTTGGAAACCTGTGACAATATTAAAACGGAATGAATGGAACAACCAGGCAATCAACCAAAATGTTCGTTTTTTTTCACACATGGTAATTTTTTTCCGGAAGAAGAATTCAGAAT
Organism: Discostella pseudostelligera; assembly: GCA_036940085.1. Taxonomy (NCBI): domain Eukaryota; phylum Bacillariophyta; class Thalassiosirophyceae; order Thalassiosirales; family Thalassiosiraceae; genus Discostella; species Discostella pseudostelligera. The sequence continues at coordinate 16,921 of JALLBK010000174.1, forward strand.
AATCATAAATTCTTCCGAGCCATGGAAGCCGCGGCGGTGTCAACCAAAGACATGCTTCTCACTGCTCAGCAGAAGCTGGATGAGATCAATCGTGAAAATCTTGGCTTGAGTAATAATACTTCGGGCTCATTTGGCAGAGGGTCTACCACTCGCCGGCGGAAGGGGATCATTTCGACCCACCTCCTCTCCACACTTTTATATTTTACGTTACTTTCCTATAAGGTGGAGGACATCAAGACCATACTCGAGGAGGAAAACGCGGAGACCTACGAAGAATGGCGATGTCTCTTCGAAACAATACATTCTCCTCATTTTCACGCACAAGAACGAATCATTCAAAATCAGCGCGTGAAGAGAATGTTCAGCAGGAAACATCGATACAAAGCAGAGGCCGAACGGCTTCGGGAGGAGTTGACGAATGCATCCACTGAATTGTCGAAACTACAATTATTGTCGAATGAGACGAGTAATCAAATGATTAAGGCCATAAACACATTGCATGAAGAGAGGGCGACTCTTGTTTCGGTGGGGGGAGACAATCAAAGGCAGGTTGAGGAACTGAACAAACAATACAATGAACTTCGACGAGAGAATGTACGGAAGGATTCCATGTTACAATCAATCGAGTCTGAGCTGGTCAATTCGAGTGAGATGCTGAAAGTTAGAAATCAATATATAGCTGCATTGGAACAACAATTGTCGCAATGCAAACACGATGCTGCAGTTGCCAAGGAAGTTGCGAGCCATTCACAGCTGACATTGGATGACTTACAAGCCCAATTGGAAACCAGCAATGGAAGGCTCGCTGATTATCAAGTAGCAGCTGAGTCCACATTGAGGAAATTGCAGCATGAGTTGATGGAGGCCCAATCATCGAGTGCTGTCTTGAGCGCAAAACTCGAGGCTACAAATGAGTTACTTGATTCAACAAAACAACATTTCGAACAGAGCAAAGAGATCATATCCGAGAAATCAGCAACGTACGATGAAATTAAGAATCATTTGGATGATGTCAAGGAGTTGCTTCAGAGCGGAATTTCACATGTATCGAATGTAGTAGTTTCCGATAAAGCAGTGTCTCTCGAGCTCCGGGTGGATCAAGTCCGCGACACATTTTTAACTGAAATGCAAAAGAGCGTTACGGATGTAAAAGAAGCATTTGGAGGGTACTTTGAACGTGAAAATAATAATGCTCTAAAGGAGTTGCTCGCTTTACGGCATCAGATGAAAGACCTCCGTCAGTTGCATCAAGTTAATACCCTTCGCGAGGAAGTGTGTAATGTCCAGAATCGATTGGATGACATATTATGCGAGCTTCGACAATGTTATACCTCCCAGCAGCAGCGACGCAGTGAGAGAATGGCTGGCGACATTCAAGCGGGTGACCTTGTACAGCATTTAATTTCTCTGTCAATATATCGTCTTGGTGGTGCTCGCGTGCACTCGGCAACTGGCGGCGGTTGAAGACATCTAAATAATCCACCCATCCTGAAGTGTGCATTCGGTTGTGCTATGCTGCTGAACTGGAAATGGATTGCTTTTTCCTTGTAAATTGTTGTCGCTGTAATGTTACTTGAACCACCCATATTCATTGATGATACTCCTAGCATTTATTGGCACATTATCTTCCTGATTGTAATGTCGTCATCGTCGGTTGTTAATTGTTGCTTAACCATTCAGTAGTTGATTGTCGTGTCATCTTTTACGAATAACGTAGTATGTGAGTCGAATGAGCAAGAGTTGAATTCGGCTTCTTGTTGTGCAGCAGCAAGATATTCTGTGCCCATGATTAATGATGTTGTAGATGATGGTAAGAACGGTGGAATTAAAGTGGCAGCAGCAGCAGCAGGCGCTGATCCCATGCCCATGCTTGTCGTCGTCGTTGTAGTTCACGTGTGCTGCCGATCTCCCCTGAAACCATCGCTCCCAAATACTAATTCCAGCAGTACTCGTACACCCCATGCCCATGCCCCATGTCACAGCCACAGTCACAGCCAACGGTACTACTTCCATTCCATTTTACATTATTGATACATTGCCCCAATCATCCAAGACACACATTTGTTTGATGTTTGATTGTTGAATATACGTCAAGAGGATGAAGCCGCCGTCGACTTGTAGGATTGATGTCATGCTCATATTTATTGACTTGGTGGTTGGTGGCAG
>JALLBK010000175.1:0-26213 GCA_036940085.1 Discostella pseudostelligera
GACCACATAACAAATTTATATTTGAGTTCGTGATGACATTTGAATGGAGCTCCCTACTAACTATTGTACGATGGTGTTGTAGAAAAGACCGCCAAAATGACTCTATCTAGAGGCGCACGGCCACACCAAGCCACCACCGCACAGGCACATTTGCCGCTGCTGCCCGCACGCCGCCTCCATTATCGTGGTACCACGCCACCCAATACCTATTTCTAATCATCATTACTATTCAGCCATGTCATCAGTTCGCTGCACCTGTCATTGGCTCTGGATGTTTTTGTCTCTCGTTGTCATTGTACTACTCCATGGCGTCACCGTTGTGATGGTTCATTCCTTTCAACTCAATACGCCCATTCATGGCCATGGCTATGGCAGCATCGCGATTCAGCGAGGTTCTTTGACACGACTATACAATGCAGCATCCTCTTCCTCTAGCAATGACGTCGATGATAATGATGGCACTTCAGATGATGGAGATGTTGCAGCTAGCAGCAGTGGTAGTGGTAGCGATGACGAATCTTCCATGTTATCATCGTCGTCAGTCACCATAGACGATGGCGGGTCAGACTTGACGGATAGATTTAAGTACAAGGTATGCAAATGGCATTGATCATTTATTATATTTTTTATCATATCAGGGAGAGAAGCTCTCTCTCATCTTCAATTTTTGCACCTCTTCTAATTTTCAACGACGACAATTCTTCTCACCAAACAAACACAGGTGCATGCATTAATGGGCACTTACGACACACCCGCGGGTGTCATCGATGACGAGAATCAGACGGGTAGAATTACTGGTTCCTTGCTCAATTTTCCCACGGAGTATACCTTCAGTGTCGTTGGTAAAACTACCACCACTACTACCACCATCACAACCAATAATGACAATGGTGGTGAAGACTACGCTAACAGTGTCAAGTTCGCCCTTACTTCCATATTAGGATCAGATGCCAAGATAGAACTTCGTGTCGTCCCACGGGGGACAAAATTTACGCGGGTGAGTGCAAAGGTCACCGTTGAGAGTGCAAACATTATTTCATCGATTTACGAAGAGTTGGGTGCGTTGGATGGTACGGTGATGAAGTTCTGACTGATTTACATACATGAAGTCTCTTATTATCGGGTAGCGATTCCCACATCTCATCTGGTAGTTGAATGCATGGATCAACGGAATGCAACCACTATTTTTAGGAGTGAAATGATTTGTAAATTTACTCACTCCCATGGCATGCGCCTTCCGGGGGTGACATATTTTCTACGTGGGTCAAACATTGTTTGCGATACGGGACTACCTTTCTTTATTGTTCGGCGCTGCTTTCGACTTTGTCGACGCACTGTGCATATCAACAAATGAGAGCTGAACCCATTGCCGGTGTCGAAGATGTCATTGCAGAACGGGCACTTTTTCCTTTCGGCACTGTAGTAGGGTTTGGCATACTCATCTTTGGCACCATTTCGTGGAGTGGGTGTTTGACGGGTAGAAATCTGGGATATTGATGAACGAGTCGCCTCCTCCTCCTGTCGCAGCGATGGTGATTTCTGGCTGGGGGTACGTAAGTCATGGCAAGACGAGCCGACGACGACGTCAGTGGAGGAGCTGCTGCTAAGTCGGGACCATTCGCGAAAGAGAGTGATCTCCAAGTCAATCTGAGTGGAACGTCCATTTTGTTGCATATGCGCGAACTGGGTGCAATGGGGTAGGTGGAATGATAGGACTGCAACAGATTCACACCTACACCCGCAATAGAGGCAAAAGACTGCGTGTGACGTGCCTTCGCGTGGAGAATTGGCTGGCATCGCCGTGTTGAGTTGGTTCGCCGGTTCGTTTTGACCGGATTCAATCCTTCGTGCAGATTCCAGATCATCGAATTCGGTTTTTTCCTCGTTCATTGTTGGGCAGATTATGTGCACCTTATTCTCGAGCGACGAAATCTTCTTCAATGCTTGGCTCTGCTCTACCTGGCTAGGTGGTGATTGCTGATTCAACAAATGGCTTTCGTTCTGCGATGAAGGTCTCGTAATGTTGAGTTTGTCTTCGTCTGATGAGAGGCTGACATGCATTACGTTTTTCCTACTCTCTGCCCGTCTGCGGTTTTGCCAAGATATCGATGACTCAAAGGGATCGGATTGCTCGCGACTTTGCCCATATCTTCGGCTAGATTCCTTCTTCTTTACAACCGCACCAGTTGGTAGGCGCCACTTGGATTCTCTTGTTCTACGATTGTAATAGTATGTCCGACCCGATTCTGGATCTACGGCTTCCCTCCATTGATCCACTCCAGCTTTGCTCGATGCGGGCCTACTTTTATCCATCGCGTCACGACTTTGTATGGGTACATCCTGAACACTCGATGCATGGGATGGAGTATTCTCTGTCTCATTTGGTTGCTCCGTCTTGGACGTCTCAACTTGAGCTTCTTTTGAAGGGCTTATCTCCCAAGAAACACTCATGCCTCGTTGGACTTCGGCGGCCCCGACATCCTGCACCCGCATTCGTTGAATATGACGTGGACTTGGATCATCGTTCACGATATCATGATCGATGTGTTTCACGCAACTACTATTCGAGGCAACATTTCTGAAGCACACTGATGGGACCGTAATGTTTTTGAGATCATGAGGATGGGAGAAGGGGGATTGTCCGCCAATTGTGAGAATAGGGCTGGAGGATTTTCCTTCGTAGTATGGTGGTGCATTTCGGCGCTGAATGTTCCAACTGTCCTCTTGCTTGTCGAAGAGGAAGTCATCAGCTTTTATCGTTGAGATTGAATCGAAGTTTGTACTTGCTGGCGAAAGGATATCGGCGTTGGTTAGTTTGTTCTTCGATCTCGATGTGAAGCCTCTCGAAATCCTAGAAATTAAGCTTCCAGATTGACTGTTGAACAATGGAGAGTGCTCAGTTTGCGATATCATCTGCGGAACACAATCAAAGCTGATCTACTCCCGTGGTCCATCGTTCCTCAGAAAGATTGGCAAAGTCTTACAAAGAAGTCCGTGCTTCATTGGTCATTCTCTCTCGAAGCAAGCTGCTGTGTTTTGAATTTGAAATTTAAATCATTCTTCACGACAAAGTGCAGAGAGACAAAGTAAATTAACGAGCAGCAAAAGTTGATAATAGTAATGGATGTGGAAACTCGACGAATTGATGAATCATCATAACATAACTTGATTGGGTTTGGTTTGAATCGAACCGTCCAGCTTCCCCCATTTTGAAGCACGTTCTTCAAAATCCCGCCAAAATTTGTATCAGCTCCTACGATGGAAAGCCATTACGTCCGTCAGTACCACAACATCATAACGAAGCCGAAGTAATACGGTCCTTCGACCAAAAAATCAACCAGCTCAATGACAATCACATCCGTCGCGTCTATCAACCCCACCATTGCCATTGCAATAACCGCCTCTCTGACTTCCAAACTTCGCCATCGATTAGTGAGGAGTACGGCAGCTTGGTTCTCTTCTAGTGCGCCAAGGATCCGTTCCGACGGCATCAACGAATTTAGCCGTCGTCGTCGACAAGCGGCATCTCCAGTAGTTGTTGATACGACCAGCCTACCGCGCCCATCAAACATGGGAACAACTTTTCCAGTAATAGAGGACCCCGACAATTCCATCATCGACATCGAGGAAATTCATCGACAAGCCATCCTAGACAAGCAAAGCACGTACATAGACCCTGCCACTGGCTTTACGGTATTCACTGAACTGGCTCACTTAAAGCGAGGGAAGTGTTGTGGAAATCAATGTCGACACTGTCCCTATGGTTGGTCTAATGTCAGGAATGGTTTTGATGGAGGATTCGGTGATGCATCAGCAAATAACAATGCAAAGGCGATAAGTGGCGATAGTAAAAGAACAGGAATGCTGGTCAAGCGCATTTTGGATGGTACATACTATGAGAACGACGCGTGCTCTTTCGATTCATCCAGCAATAAATCGCCCCAAACCACGGACACAATCAATAGAGCACAAATGCATGTGGTTGACTCAACAAGCAAGGGGCAAGGAAAAGGTGGATCTGCGGGTGGAACATTCACTACCAAAAATGTACCATACACTCGCACTGGTGATCGAGGAACCGCACAACTATTTACCGGCGAGCGACGGAGTAAAGATGATATCATTTTTGAAGCATTGGGTACGGTGGATGAACTGTGTTCTATTGTGGGTGTGGTGTACGCGGAGCTGACAGTGTCGAATGGGAAACTACGAGCTGGCAATGAGGTGGCGGACGATGATTCCCTAACGAGCGCTGCCATTTATGGAGATCTCCCGGAACAACTTTTAGATATCATGAGTCGATTATTTGACGTGGGCAGCATCATTGCACGACCAACTCCACAAACTCCAAATCATACCGAGTCGACAAGTAAACCAGGAAACACTGAATTCAATTCCCACCACACAGCACTTCTTGAAGAGTGGATCGACACTATGACGGATAAGCTTCCAGAATTAACGTCGTTCATAATACCTACCGGATCTCCTGCATCAGCACAACTCCATGTCGCGAGGACAGTGTGTCGAAGAGCGGAAAGGAGGATGGTACCACTAGTGCAAGATGCCGACACCCTTGATCCATCTGCATTGGCGTATGTGAATCGTCTATCCGATTATCTCTTTACGGCAGCAAGATTTGTCAATTACTGCGATGATAGAGAAGAAGTTCAGTATCGAAAGGCAGATCGCAGACCAGTAGATGGAGGTAAAACCGGCAATGGTGTGAATGCTGGAAGTGGAAGGGAGAGAGTTGTTGTGAAGCTAAAGGAGTAGAGAAGGAGCCCATCGTGCAATTCAAATAATCAAAATCCTACTGAACCACTTCATGATCGATAACACATTAAACACCAATTAAGGCGTTTGTATTGGTCATTCAAAAGCAATTTAGACCCAAACAACAGTTGAGGTTGGAGGAACACAACGACGAGCGAACTACTTCGTCAAAATTCATCGCCACATTTTCACTCATCTCTCTTCCCGCCATTTCACAATTTCCGCCCTTGCCGCTTCGCCACCTCCACCGCCACCGCCACCGCCATACCTCGCTTCTACTACCATTGTTTATCCAGCCACTACTGCCTACTGCAATCCACCACCACCCTCACCGTTATCACTACCGCCCAGCCAGCAGGCGATATTATCGCTGCACGTCGTCGGCGCATCGGCACGTCGGCAACCATGGGCAACGAAGCCTCCTCTTCGCATTCGCAGCACCAAGACCACGACGACTATCCAGATGAATTTGCCAAATTTGACGGCATTGAAACCCTCGGGTATCGCGTTCTGGGTGTACAACCCAACTCTCCCGCCAGCGTGGCCGGTCTGGTTAGTTTTCTTGATTTTTTAGTGGGGTGCAATGGGCAAATGTTATTGGGAAGCGGTGAAGGATTAGAAGAGGGGGAGGAGTACGATGATATTGACTTTCCGGCATTATTGAAGGAGAATGCGGAGAAGGAACTGGAGCTATGTGAGTAGTTGCATCATTATCATGTGTTCTCTTTTTATTTTTTTCATCGCATCTCATATTAATTCATCTTCTCTCTGGTTGTTGGTGATTGTTGCAAATAGTGGTGCACAACATTAAATCCAATTCCCAGCGACTGATTACTATTACACCATCCTCAACGTGGGGAGGCGCTGGACTTCTCGGCGTGACCATCCGTTTAGACGATTACGGTGGAGCTGATGAGCGTCTCATTCGTGTTCTTTCCGTGGAGCATAACTCACCCGCCGCCATTGCCGGTCTGGTCCCAATGAAAGACTATTTACTCGGCACCACATCGACTAGTTTTGATTCCGATGAGATCTTGGCAGATGTTCTCATGGTACATGCGGATAGAATCGTGGAATTATATGTCTACAACTCAGAAAGTGATATCGTCAGAGTGGTCACATTGATGCCAACTCTGTCATGGGGTGGTAGAGGATATCTGGGTGCGGAAGTTGGTACTGGATATCTTCATAGATTTCCCAAATCATGTCGAGGAACCGATGGGGTGAGCATAGAGAGGAAAATTAGAATGGGAATTAGGCCAACCGAAGCGGTTTCACTTGCGAAAGCAGAAGGTGGTGGCGGAGACTCCTCCTCTGCGTCTCAAGCGGCGGATGGGGAAGGGGAGATGGTAGACTTGACAGCACTTACTGATACACTGAGTGGCCAAGCGATGTGTTTTGCAGAACAAATGGAGATGGAGCCTGAACCGAGCAGCCACCCAATACAGTCCGAGCAGGAGCAAAGTCAACCTTCCACCAAAATAACAAAATGCACCCATACGGATCATTCAACTAGCAAGTCTGCTGCTCCACCGCGGCCAAACGAGGCCAGTGCACTGTTTGATGGACCTCCTCCAGAGAATGGAATCATCGTTACAACTGATAAGCGGGCTGGGGATGGATCTGTTGCTCCGACTACTACGTTACCACCACCCCCTTATGCAACAATTCACACTCAGCCATATCCATCACAAATCCGCAGCAGTTGACAGAGAGAAACCGACTCAGGTAGTTGTAATTATCAATGTTAATGTAAAGATTTTCGAGGTCTGTACACCATGCCTACATTTAATCATCTTTCTTCTCTTTCATCACACTTTTGATTTCTTCCTCGAGACCAAAACGCTTCGCCTCCTTAGTGACATCCAAACGCAATCTTTTCACTAACAACAGACCCTCCCGTGGAGAACTGCATCCCAATATCTTACGCAGCATCTTCTCCTTCTGTTGTTGTACCTCCTGTCCAAATCCAACCCACAACCAATTCACTTTACCCCATCGATCCTTCGGGAGCCACCCTTCCAACTGCTCTCGAGTTTGTTCTGGAGTAGTGGAATTTACCCATTTGAGGTCATTGCTGATGGGATAAATAACAGGAGATGTTAGTATGGGTGCAACATAATACAGAGTCTTTAAGGGAAAAGCATTTGACGAAATTAAGATTGACAGACTCACAATATTCGATGCATGTGAGTATCCACACCGATGCCAGTGGTGCTCCCAAACGCAATATGTTCAACAATGTAGGCCATCTTTGGACCAACACCAGGTAGCTTCATCATCTCCTCTGCTGTTGGTGGGATGTCACCATTGTATTGCGAGATGATTATTTCCGCCGCCTGCTTCATGAACTTGGTCTTGTTATTGTGAAACCCAACTTTACCTATAAGACGGTTCAATGTAGTATGATCTGTGTTGTTAATGTTTTCCACTGTCAAGCCATGCTTCTGTAGAGCTCTCACGGTCTCACCGACGATGGCATCCTTAGTCTGAGAGCTTAGCATCAAAGCGGTGAGAACTTGGAATCGGAAGACTGCCGGACCCAAGTGCTTCTCTGGCAAGGCTTCTCCACCCTCGGTGTCGACGGGTGCCGAACGGTCCGATCGGAGTTCCTCGACGAGTTTGTATGTTTTTTCCCAGTTCTTTGGTGGAGTAAGCGACCCTGGTTCGATCTTTGGACGCTTTCGTGGAGAAGTAGATGTCGGTGACTTTCTCTTTGTAGGGGTTGTATTCATGGAGCTTTTACTTTGTTCGGGTGTTACAGATGGCGACGATGCATTATTTGACGATGGTGTGGATATCACCAATTCCTCAGAGGTGACAGAGGTGGTAACCTCGGCTCTTTTGAGTTTTCGTGGGGAAGTTCTTGTGTTGGGAGTATCGATGGAAGTTGGTTTACGATCAGGCGTAACAGCAGGTGACAACTTTGACTCCAACGATGGTTCCTTCTGCTGCGACGAATCCTGGATGTTACGTTGTGTAAAGTATTTGGACGTTCTGCTCGAAATAGGCTGGGATGAATGCATCGACGATGATGTGTGTTCCTCTAACCTCTGAATCAGATCTTTCTTCACCCCCGAAATGGGCAGACTACGGCCCTTCAAGTGAGATTTTAGTTCCGACACAGTCATATCAGTCCATGAAACTTGATCATCCGAGGTAAGACTTTTGAGAGATGTGGTTGAAGGAGGCATGATGAAAGGGAGGTGGATAGTCGATCGCTGACAGAGAAATAGTTGCCGGGAAGGGCGAATTGAAGTTCCCGCAAAGCTCAACGCCAATGGTGCACTCCCAACGATGCACGTCGCTGCAAATCCCAGTAGGCGACGCCGTTGGAACAAACAGAGCGAAATCTTGTCGGTTTGAATTGCCCCCCCTCCAAGCAACCGCAAGGGCAAGGAAGAACTACCTGCGAAATGCGATGAACATGAACGAGGTTAATGCGATGGCTTGAGTTCAAGGTATGGTAATGATACGATGCTGCCGCTGCCGCCGATCCGATGAGCCTCTCTCCCGCCAAAATCTCTGACTCTGCATGCGTGCAGCTGGCACTCTCGCCCCGCCAAATCCTGCCGCCTTCTTTTTCGACGTGTCGACGACGACGACGACCGACGACGACGGCTCGCGACGAGAGAATGAGAATGACAGCTCTTCCCACTCGACCAATACTTAGTAAGCAATTCATATTTGCATGCAGCAACGATGACGATGAGGAGACGGAGTGCGGTTTCGGTAGGTGTCCTTTTGTTGCACCTACAGCTATGCCTTACCTTTCAGTTTCAGACCAAATATGACCTTGGATCTGGAGTTCGGCCGAGGAGCGGTGCACCCACAATTATCGTTTCGTCGGTCGTGACGGACGAAGTATCTCCATCTCCCGAGACTGAGTTGCGTCTTGTTGCCGAAGCAGTTCAACTAAAGGATGATCTCATAACACTTGCTTCAGCGACGCGTCGTGGAGTGAGTAGACAGACGTCGTTTATGCACATCTCTCGTATCCGAACCATCGTCATGTGCACCAAATCATATGGATACTAACTATCCTCACAATTAGTTTTCTGCCTCCAGGTCTGATCGAAACAAAGCGAATAATATCATCAAATCTTTATCGAAGTACAGTCCGTGCAATGAACCAGCTGCTGCGTACTACACAGACAAAGAAAGCGAAGGAAGTACGACCGCGGCGAATGAATCAACGCTTGCTGGGAAATGGACTTTGATATACACGGATGCTCCGGACATTACCTCCTTAGACAGTGGCGGACCATTCGCGACGGCAAAATTGGGTAGGATTGGTCAAGAATGCAATCCACCATCCATAAAAAATGTTATTGAATGGCTGCCTCCTGATTGGGCTTCGTCACTACCATTCATCAGTTATGACGAATCTAGCCGAGTGTTACAAAAAGTTTGCTGTGAAGGAAGCGCTACTCCACAAAACCCCAAAGCCGTCGATTTGAAGCTGGTTGGTTTGGAATTGCTGGGCGAGAAAGGAACCGAAAATGGTGATGGAGATGAAGGTAGTAGGAGCGGTGGTTTCAATTCCATATTCGGTGGTCCAGCGGCATTACTCGAGAACAATCCTTTGAAGTTGCAGGGACCACTGTCAGCACCGTTTGGTAAATTCGAGATATTGTACTTGGATGATGTTATGAGAATAACCAAAACCTACCAAGGATATGTAGCCGTTAATGTTCGGGAAGCCGATCCATGGTTCTGATGAATGATGCATGTGGTCACTAAACTATCATGTCATACCTACAATATTCAACTTAAATGAGATAGACAATCAAGTTTCGCTTTGTGATACAATACCTCGAATAAAATTGTGATTACTTTTCGGTGAGGAGCGATGTGTCGAAGGCGACGAAGAATGCTTGTTGTGTGGTACGGCCGGACAAAAGGAAATGGCGGGAACTACCCTTGATAACGGCGGGAGCGCTCCCGCGCAAATCTGGTACTACCACTCGCGGGCTTCGCTTGCTTGCTGCACGCTAACAAACAGCAAACAGCACACACAAAACCCAAACCTAACAACCCTCAACTCCTCAGCATCAACTCCTCCTCCCCTCACCTCCATCATCGATCAAACCTCCGCACGCCATCGATACCGTCACTTTCAACAATGCCTCCACAATCGCGAGAGCTTCTCCACCTCTATCGTCAACTCCTACGCTCCTGCGCCACCTACCCCTCCAAAAACCGATGGCGGATCTATCGTTCCATCCAGGAAGAATTCCGAGAAAATAAAACAATGAACCCCGTCGATGCAAAGACGCAACAACAAGTACAGGTGGCATTCAAGGGATTATCACAGCTACGCATGTACGATCCAATACAATTGAGTAGGGGGAATCCGGAGAATCCGAATTGGGAGGTTACGTTAGAGCAGAATCCAATGCCGAAACCTCCAGAATGAACACCGACGCACCATAATTTTATGCTCCATGCGGCCGTGGGTGCAATTCAGGGAGTGAATGAAACAACTTAACAATATTTATAGAGCTAAATGGGAGTATGAGGGTATGTGAGACAGTGTTGTTCCAGTAATAGTCATATTCGGCAATGAAAGTGAAGCAATAATAGAGAAGAGAATAGTTTCGGATGAATCAAATCGATAGAGAAATGCTTAATATTATTTAGTAATGTCTGGGTATCATGTATTCATTGATGGGCACGCCTTTTCATCGAACTCATCGAGAGGGAGGGAGACAAGGGCAAAGAAGTGAGGTGGATGGTGGAGATGACACGTGGATCTGCCACGTGGAAGAGGGCATAAGAAAGCGTCGCTGCCCCCGAAATTTTGTTGTGCCCTCGATTTTTCAACATTCTCGCTTCTCAAAGAGGAGAAAACAGCGAGGCGGGCTCGCCAACTGTACAAATTCCTCCATGAAAAATCTACAAGACCCTCGACAAGAGTGTGTGGCGGGAGCTTGTCGGATGCACCACGCATCTTCACGTCCGTTTTGAGGAGGAGAGGCCAAAAATAATTCCTTCCAACCATGACAATTTCCTACCCGTAGGCCTCGAAAACTCACTCGTCTGCGGCCTCCTAACTTCCATAGAGCACCCAAATAACGCAGCGACAAGAAAAACAAATCATTACCTACTACCATGGCAGCCAAACAGGGCCTCACGGCCCAAATCCACCAGTACTCCGAGGACACCAAACGCTCTCTCCTCTCGCGCGCTCCCGCCGGTATCAAATCGCACTCCTGGCTCTCCAATCTCAACACTACCTGCACTATCAAATCAGCACCGCCGCGTACTCCCGAGGTTATGAGCATGTTAGGTACGAAATGCGGTTGGCTTGTCAAGAGGAATGAACAACGAGTGTGGCAAAAACGATGGTGTTGTGTGGTACCGCATACTTTTCTGTATTACTTTGAGGCGGGGCCGCAGATGGAGGTCAAGTCCGACGGAGAAAATGATGATGGAACTGGCAATATTCACACCTATGAGGCTTGGAGTGGTGGGGGAGTTAATATCAATGCATTTGCTAATTTGGATCAAGAGGCATTAAATTTGGCGGTGAAAGATGGGTATGATGAAGTGGGACATGTTAGCGGTAGGAGGAGTTTGTACAGTTTGCCAAACATTATGGGTGGTGGCGGTGCCACTGGAAATAATGCAGCCGAGAGAGGGCATAATGGAGAGAATGGTGGTCCCAATGAAGATAATATGGTAGCGTGGGATCCAGAGCACTCGGCCTTAACGAATCATTTATCCCCCATGGGAGCAGGTGGAGATGGGGATGGCCACACCAAAGGGACTTACCAATTCGTCGCATCGTCCAATCTACAACCCGTGGGTATCATCGATTTAGAATGCTACTCTTCAGTAAACCGGTCGAATATCAATCCAACCGTCTTGGAATTGGCAGGAGATTCAGTAGTCAACCCCGATCTACGATCCTTTTACTTCCAAAGTTCCACCGTCGAAGATGCCGAATCATGGATCAAGGCATTGTTATCCGATAGACATCAATCACTCAAGGATGAAACGGAGGCATATAGGCAGGTATGCGAGAGCTTTCCGTTGCAGCTGGGAAATTGTTCAGATATGATCGATGCTGCCGAGACTAAAGCCGATGCGATGGAACGTGAGGCATATTCTGTACGGAGTGCAAGCGAGGAGGGTCGACGAAAGGTTGTCAACGCCGTGAGAGAGATGCTGGAACGTAGGTGCTGGGAGACTTCGGCTGTTAAGAGGAAAGGCAAGGGGAGGATTGGACAGAATGACAAGATGAACGGCAATAAAAGTCCCCTCGGCTACAACGGATTACCATCAGGCTTAGAAATGGAGGAGGCTACGAGCAGCACCAAAGAACAGAAATCCTTACTTGATTCGGTCTTAGATGAACACTTCGAAAAGCTGGAAACCAATCGCGTCGCCTTCCTACGTGAATTAGAGGCATCGTTGTCGTCACCCTCGGCCGTAGCGACATCTAACGTTGTACCTCCCGTGCAAACTCTCGTAGATTACACATCGGCAATCATTGGCTCCTTTGGCGATTTGCGAACGCATCTTCAAAAGTACGAGAAGGATCTCAGCACGACGGTCCAACAGGACCAATCGCAATTGGAGGCTCTCAAGGATGCTATTGAAGGACGCGATGCACAACTTGCTGAGACCGAACGAAAGCTTTCCATGGTAGCGTCTGAGTTCAAGTCGGAACTGGAAGATTCGCGCCAACAAGTAGAGGAACTAACGAAGCAGTTGGAAGCGCAGCGGATGGAATTTAGCATCTATCAAAATTCGACCAAGACGAAACTCTCCGAATTGCAACAACACAAGAAGATATTGAAACGAGAGGTCATTGATTTGCGCAAAAAGATTGACGAATGCAGCAGCGAGAACACCACGGTAGCACATGAGTACGAAAAATTGAAAAGTTCACATCAAACAATAAAGGACCGAAACACCACGTTGGAACGGTACATCGATCGTCTCGAAAAGCAGGTGGGCGTCCAGCAAAACATGATGGAAATGATGAGCCAGAGCGGTGGGGCTAGTTTCGTTGGGAAAATTGTCGGACCGGGCGTTACGCAGAGTGATGTGAGGGATGCAATTAGTCTGAGTGGAATGAGCATGGGCAGTCAGAGTCTCCGGAGGATGAATAGCAGCAGCAATGCAGGGGAATCCAAGTCTATCGGCCACAGTCAAATGAAGCCTCGCACTTTGTTGCCTCCCGAGTCGAAAAGTAAGAATGTTCATGATGTGAGTCCGCTCCCTACTCCGCAGTCATTACAGAAGAAAGGAAATGATGTCAAGTCTCTTGATCGGGCGCAAACAAATGTTGTACATGGAGAAGATGATCGAGATACATCCACTGCTTATTATCGCTCTGAATCGACTTCCGATTCCGTCAACGAATATGGTGGAGGCGGCGACATCTTACCTCTCTCTTCTTCTACGTCTCTTCCACCAGCTTCAAGTAAGATTTCAGCTGTCAACACTGTCTCTGGCGTTATAAGTTGTGATTCCTCCGATCCTATTATGTCCAAACGTTCGGTGGAGTTCACCTTGCCTAGTTGCACGACCGATGAAAAGAGTGAAACTCGAAGTACTATTCACTCAGCGGCAATGGCGGCGGCGGGAGTATCAACAGACTGTGCATTATTTGGCACACCCACTCAATCCAACGCCGGGAAAGAACAGTATGTGGAGGAGTTAGCACATCAACCGAGTATGGATTCAAGTGCAGAGCAATTGCTGAAGACGTCGTCATCATTGGACGATTCAAACATAAAGGTTGCTACGTTGAATGATCAATTACTGTCGGAAAGCGCGAACCTGCCTGCTACCGGAACCGGTGATAATACTGGTCTGGATGATGACGACTTGGACGACAATGTAAGTCGAGTCTCTGACATTACCGAGGATCGGACCCAGCGACAAATCGATGATGACTTGGCGGAACGGAGGAAGATACTACTTGCCTACGTCAATAAGACCAACGGTGGATCGTCCAACAATTCATTGAGCAATGCCTCCACTCAACGTCGGTTAGAGACTATTGAAAATATGCTCCCCACCGCCGCGGCCTCGCATGGAGCTAGCGACAGTCAGTCTGGCTCATCAAGCAGGGGTAGACTCAGTGTTGCTCAACGAGCGAGAATGGAGGCCGATAGGGCGAATAGTCATCGTTCACCCTCACCGGCACCCAGGCGTAGTGGTAGTGATTCAATGTCCCAATCGGTTAGTAATAACGCACCCCTAGCAGCGCGGGGGGACGCGTCTGTGCGATCGGCATCCTCGGTTGCGACACCAACATCGCGATCGGATACAATTGGTAGGTCGGGTTCCTTCCTCAAGAGTTTGGGGAAGGCGATTGAAAAGGCCGTTGATAGTTCTGTTTTGGGCGTGAGCCTGCCCGCGGATGATTATGATGAATTGTCCTATGAAGGTACTGAATCAGACTTTGGATCAAGTATCATCTCCGATGCAACTGTGAGTATGCCAGTCTTTCGCTCCTTTGAACAGTTCGTTTGTATTGATTCTCATCTTTTACTGGCACCGAACTCCTATGTTTTAGACGACACTTCAAGAGAGAATCGCGAAGCAGCGGATGCGACAGGTGGCTTTCCTCAAGAACAAAGGACTGATAGAGGATGAGTCTAGCTTGAGAGGAGGAGCTGGAGCTTCCGTCGCGGGAGGGTCTCCGAATTCGAATAAACTCACGCCTCGGCGACTACTTGGTCCATCGAGGTAATCATCATAAGTCGCTGTTGTACAGAATGACGGACACAATGCATCCTTGTCGCATTCCTGCAATAAGATTATGTTTTCATGACGTGTGTGAAGCCTCAATTATTCTACATGATGTGTCATCACTACCCATTTACGATTTGTAGAGTCAAATAATTGTTCAATTATACCTGATATGTTTACAATCCCCTGCCACCAACATTATCTCTCTCCTGTCACCAGAAGTGTTGCACATTTTCAGAGTCCTAATAACTAGGTTTGTTATCCTGCTTGAACTTAATGTATGCCTTCAATTCCTCCACCCCCTCCTGCATTCGTAAATATCTACGTTCCATTTTAAGGCGTTTGCGCCTCATCCATTCCTTCTCGTGTCGAACAAAGTTGGGTCTCTTTCGTAGAGGTGCTGCATGGTGAAGAAGTAAGGAGAGCTCGTGAGCAAATATTAATTTGGGTGAAACAAAGTATGGTCTCCGGTGGGAAGTGACTCTCCCAACAAAATTCAACACATAAATAATATCAGACAACCCCCCGTCTTCTCGCATACCTTCAGCCCTCAACGCACGTAGCATTCGTGTATCAGCCAAGTCAGGATCTTCAAATGTTAATTGTCCAACCTTATTGGGATCATCGGAGGGTATTTGTCGAATAACTTCAGACCAGACGGATCTCGTGTGCTGAGTTATTATCGGTGCAGTTGCGGCAGTTGCGGCTCCATCCATCCCACCCCTACCACCAATTATGGCCCGTGGGAATGAAGGGAGTGAGCAGCATGATGAGAGCAGTGGACGCGAGGAGAGTGAGGTGCGTAGGATGGAAAGGAGTGACATGGTTTAATTCTGATGGTGATGTTGACCTCTCGTCGGCGACGGACGCCATGGTGAGTTGTTGGTTTGCTGCTTTTCGCTGCTTGCTGCTCGCCCTGCGGCTGTGGACTCGACTCCTACTCGTTTCCAGCTGGAAGACAATATGAAATATGAGTCATCGTTGACGGACAGACGGATCATTGGTCACCGTCGACGGACAGATTCCAGCTTCCAGCCGCCAGCCGCTAGCAACAACCACGATGAAAATCCGAAACAGTAGTACGATAGGAGATAGGAGTAGAGTCTGCCTCTCCCTCTCTCCCACCGCTATTCCAATGGCGTCGACTCTATTACTCATCATACTTTCATTAATAGCGCCATTATCGTCGTCCTCTTTTATCCACGCAGTTTCTCGATGGAAGGCACCCAACTCATCCACCACATCCCAACTTCAACAACAATGGCATCAAGACGATACAGATCTCTTCGCCTACATATCATCGTCGATACCGGCCGTATTGCAACATACCGGATCGGAAGCATTCGATGAACATTTACGTGGTGTGCAATCAGTATTGCGCTATTGGGGCTCACCGAGTTATTTGTATAATGCTGGATTGTTCCATTCGATTTGTGAGTTTTCTTGTTTGTGTCTATTTCGTGAGCATCATTAGTACTATCTCAGTTCTGATATCTCTTGTCGCCATGATTGTTTGATGCATCAATTAGACGGAACAGAAGGATTTCAAGGATTTTCATTGCCATTATCAGAACGAGAAAAAATTAGGTGAGATTATTAAATGCTCGTCCTATTGCAAATATCTTCCTGTGCACTTGTCTCAAGATTCGTTGAAACTCTAACGATGCACCCCTAGAGAACTGATAGGGGATAAAGCTGAAAGACTGTGCTGGATCTTTTGCATGGTCGATCGAAGTACTGTAGATGAAACTGTATTTCGCTGGTATCCAAACACAACTAATCAACCCGACGAAACATTCACATTCCTGGCACGTCCCGAACTTGGAAGATTTGCCATCCAATTAAACAAACATGAATGGCTCGACTTCATTGAATTAACCTTGGCGGATTGGCTTGAGCAGGTACAGGGTGCGGCTGAAAAGCCATCGACAATCTTTTGTTGGAAAATAGGTGAGGCTTATGCCTATCGACGAATGGCGTATGCAAAGATGGTGGAAATATTGTCATTTGAACGACGTGGTCGATTGGGAGATATACTGGACAAGATGTTTGAGGATATTTATGGTACGGAAGGGAACGAGACACGGCACCTAGTCCAACCACGTACGCCACCCATGAGCGAGATGGCCAAGCATGCATTGGAAGCGCTGAGAAGTGCGGGCGAGGATATACCAATCGATTTTGCACCGCAACCCATGTTGCTATCGCAGGATGACAAAACTTGCACCACCAACTTGGTATCGGAAGAATTGGCGCAGAACAAAGTGTATGAGACGGATGATCTCTTGGGCATGTATTTGGGTCTACATTTTCCCCGGTCGGGTTCGAAAGAGAATGTTTCTCCAATCATTGACCATGATGGTGCCCTGATGCATGGTTTGAGATTCCCGCAGCGTGTTGCTGAACTACTTGTGTCTTTGAATCCTCGTCGGACGAATAATCGTGCACTGGATGTCGGATGTGCCGTTGGTGGGTCGTCATTTGAACTTGCGAAATACTTTGACCACATCGAAGCATTTGATTTCAGGTGAGTGTGTTTAAGGTGACAGTGTTTACCTGTTACCGACTTCTGACTTTATTGCGTGCGCAAACCCCTTCAGTGAGAAATTCATTGAAACTGCAAAGTTGATACAATCAGGAAGAGATGTTACGTTTCGTGTCCCAATGGAAGGCGACATAAAGGAAGACGTATCTGTTGTTCACGAGCTTGGAGTCGATGCAACTGTAATGAACAAAGTTCATTTCTTTCGGGGTGATGCTTGCGCTCTGTCAGAGTATGTCGATATCAGAGAGGGATTTGGAACGTTTGATGGTGTAATATTGGCTAATTTACTGTGCCGTCTTCCGGATCCTCTAGCATGTCTCGAAGCCCTACCAAAGATAGTGAATGCTAGTGGAGTCGTTGTCATCGTGACACCATTTAGTTGGCTGGAAGGTATATGACCAAGCTATCCGTGTACATTTGCAACACAACGTACGCTCACCTTGAACATGTTCCTTTTGCTCTCAATAGATTTCACCCCGAGGAGCAAGTGGCTTGGTGGTTACATTGATCCAGTGGTCGGTCGACCTGTTTATTCGAAAGTAAAGCTGAACGAGTTAATGGAGAGTCTTGGGTTTATTAAAATTCATGAAGAGCAACTACCATTGGTAATTCGTGAACATCAACGAAAGTATCAGTACATCATCAGTGAGGCTACTGGTTGGCGTAAGAAATGACAATCTCCATGAATATTTTGCACGTCTTATGTGCAAGTCCAGACGCGTTCCTCTCGGCTGTCGGTTCCGCCCCCCTTGGATTTTAAAATGAGGATCAAACCAAACCGAGAACCGTTTTCAACAGCATCAAATCACAAGTGAAAGCGACGTTCGTTTTTGGATGATGCAGCATTGACTGAAGACATTCATCTAATCTCTCTCCATTTGAATAAGCGAAGACCAAATGACGTTGTCCGGCGCAAAGGCGAAGCATGCTGACATCTTGAACAGTCCAGAAATGGACGTTGCCAAGAAGGCAAAGGACCACCCAACGATTAATGACTATTACAGGTCGTTGGCTAAGGATGATAGACCAATCAAATACCAGCACGGACTCGGAAATTACTCCAATGTTCAATTCGGCGATGAGAGGGTCAGCTTCAAGAAGTCAATTTCACAGGTTGTGTATCAGATTCCCGATGATGTTGCCGACTCGATGAAGAACAATAACCCTCAGAAGAATTCGAAGGTTCAAAGAATGCAAGATTATGAGGAAGCCAACAGCGTCGTCGGACCTATGAAAATTGAAGAAATGGAACAAATGATGAGGGATAAGTTGCAGCAGCGAACAAAGACTGGGCCGTTCCAACTTCGTCGGACCTTCAAATACTTTGACCGGGATGGATCTGGTGGAATCGACTTCTCAGAGTTTCAACGGGCGATGGAGTTGATGGGATTTGCATTCACTGACTTGCAACAGCTTGCCTTATTTGCAAGATACGACGAGTCTTGTTCGGGTGAAGTGGACTACAGTAATTTTGTGCAAAAGGTAATGGAGACCGACTTTAAGGGAGTGTCGGGCGTAAGCAAGAAAGCACTTGGTGCTCTAGTATCATCCACCTTTTCGCATAAACAAGGCGGCCCATCGCTGGAAGGGGACGATGACAGTGACTTAGACGAGGAAGAGCTTGAATCATTTAGACGAACTGAGGTGCAAAAGTTGTTTGATGTAGTTGACGACGATGGCAGCGGCTTGATCGATAAGGAAGAAATGTCACAACTACTTGCTAGTCTCGGGAAATCGTTCCCGCAGGAAGAAATTGACAAGGGATTTGCGAAGCTTGACAAGGATTCATCCGGTCAGATCGATTTTGATGAATTCTATGCATGGTACAAGGAGGTTGCTGGTATAACACACCCTAAGAAATAGATTACCATTACTTGTTTAAAGTTAAGCGGATACGGATGTTTGGCATGCGAGAAGATCAGGGGCTTGCAACCCTCGTATCTCCAAGATCCATTCCACCCCTCTTGATAATTTCAACGGAGTATCCATCAGGATCGAATGCAAATGCCAATCCTTTCATGTTTCCTCCGTCAGCCTCTTTGCGGAAACCATATCCCATTTCCCTAATATTGTCGCATGCAGCATACACATCATCGACCACAAAAGCAATATGACCAAACCCCTGACGACCTTCTTCATTGCCATTGTAATGCTTAAAGTCCTCCTGCGCCTCCGTTCCATGATTATGTGTCAACTCAAGGATTGGGCCAAACATCATGCTCAGCACCGTCTTTGCATCATCATCCGAGAGTTTGGAATAGTCGATGCTTGGATCGATACTAGAGGATGACGCCAAGAAGTAGTTGCTGAAGTCTCCATAATCTTTCGCTCGAACGACAGTCATCCCAAGTGCCTCATAGAATGGAATTGACTTCTTAGGATCTTTAATCCTCAACATTGTTTGCGAGAAGTTGAAGAAGTTCGGGATCTTCTTCTCCTCGGACCTCTTGACAATCTCAACCCTGCATGCACATGCATTGTGCTTAGAAAACAATAGGAAAATTCATCGAGATATATCGTTAGATTCAATGCAACTCACCAATATCCATCAGGATCATACGCAAAAGCCAAACCCTTCATCCTTCCCTCATCCGGTTTCTTCTTAAATGTCACCCCGGCCATTTCCAACATATCACACGCGGCATAAACATCATCGGTATTGAATGCAATATGACCAAATCCATCCTTCTCTGCATTTCCCGGGTGATACTTTTGATTTGGATCTTTCTCTGTACCATAATTCCAAGTAAGTTCGAGTGCAGTACCCTCGATATTCCACATGTAGGCATGAGCCTCATCCGTTCCTGGAGTTAATGTGTACTTCTCATCTTCGGGGATTGTGGCTAAGAACCAGGATTTGAAGTTCCATTGTGGAAAGTCGAAGGAATCGATGACTGTCATGCCCATGGCATCGGTGTAAAATGCAATGGACTTTTTAGGGTCTTTAATTCGGAGCATTGTGTGCTGCCATGTCGGCCGACCGACGACGGAGGCAAACCGTGAAGCCATGTTACTTGAGGTGCTTCGAATAGGTTTTGCTCTATTTGTTCCCTATGCTAGCAATCGTTCGATCAACATGCGAAGGGTGCACTGACGCTACTGAACGTCATCGTCCATCTTGCTGTCATGGTGACTGAAGATTTTTGATTTTTGGGCATAGTATCTTTCGTCTGTCCGCGGATTTTCGTCTTTCGTACCATACCTTATCTTTCGTCTGTCCGCGGTTTTGTTCGACTTCTGCTGCCACCTGGAACCATTACCCCAACAACAATTACACTCGCGATGGCGATGAACGATGGAGCAATTTTGATTTGTCTCCATCGCCACCGACCATCGACCCCGAAGCCGAAGGTACTTGTTGCTACTCGCTTTAGCAGTTCGGAATTGCGGCGCAATTACCTCTAATTCATTAATCTATACTCATACTGTTGCCACAGCCGAAGAATAATGCCCGACGCCGATGGAATGATCCTCTCGAAGGATGAGGAGAATGACGCCGAGGTGCGGCGGGAAGATCAAGACCGTATCAATGAGTTTGGACGCTTGAATGCTCGGCTTCATGAAGTGAGAGATGAGGTCGAGAAATTGAATGTGAGTTATGATTTTTTTGAGGTATGAATTCACACATTCTAAATTATTTGAAAACAAATTCACAATTCTAACTACGGTCTATGCCGTGCAAATAATGCAAATCTCGAACAACCGCTTCACCGTCTCTGCAAAGAACCTCTTGGAAAAAATCGAAGATGCTTCCACCGAATTGATGATGGGCAACGGCGATCGCGTTATGCTACGATTAGGTGAGGCGATGTTCGAGGCAACAGAAGATGAGGCAACCGAATTCTGCGAAATAGAGATGGAACGTCATCAGAAAATGGTTGACAAATTGAAGGAAGAGGAAGCGGATATTCTTGAACAACAATCTGGTCTGAAGAAACTATTGTATGGAAGATTTGGCAAGTCTATCAATTTGGAGGAGAGGTAGTGATCTCGCCCGCCAATGCCAATCCGAGAGAAGTGTACTGGCATTGGGCATGATTTTCGTTCATCGCACTTACGACTTACGACAACGCTTTTGTCGGCGCTTGACTTCCTTGTAACAATTTACTCTAGATTTCATTATCGACCAATACAAACTATGAAATCTTTATGTGGTGATAAACGGCTCCATTTAACTCAAATACATGTCAGATATCAAGAAAGCGGTGATTTTCTACACAGGACGAAATATTATACTCCGATGCAATATCGCATCCCCCATCTCGTCATCTGCGTTGATTGCTGAAAATGGCGCCTGCTAGAAAAAAATGCAGCCCCGCTATTATCACCTACGCCCTACTATCCATGAACAACAGTCTTGACCATAACCCCGTATCTATCCCTGGCAGCAATTCTTTCGCGGTTGTTTTTCGTTGCTCAAACTAATCGTCTGTCCCGAAGTCAACCGTGGTTGATTTCCACCCTCCTCGGCAGCCATGTTTCGACGAGACATGAGGCGGTAAATCTCCGTCAGAATTCTCTGAAATGCGGTATCGACGCCGGATGCATCGAGGGCTGAGGTTTCGATAAAGGCAAGGTTGTGCTGTTCACTAAATGCCATGGCCTCATCCGTCTCCACAGCACGCAAATGCCGAAGATCCGATTTATTACCAACAAGCATGACCACAATATTGGCCTCAGCGTGATCACGAAGTTCCTTCAACCAACGCTCCACATTTTCGAATGTGCTGTGTTTGGATATGTCGTAGACGAGCAATGCTCCGACGGCTCCCCTGATTTCGAAGTAGCAATTTGTTTAGCATCATTGGTTGTGACTATTGACGGGCAAACGATAGGTGCAATTATTTAACGATACCAAATACTCTCACCTGTAATACGCTGAGGTAATGGCACGATAACGTTCTTGCCCCGCAGTATCCCAAATCTGTGCCTTGATCGTCTTCCCCTCCGTCTGAATCGACTTGGTTGCAAACTCCACACCAATGGTAGACTTCGATTCGAGGTTGAATTCATTACGAGTGAATCGAGATAGTAAGTTGGATTTTCCAACGCCGGAATCCCCAATGAGGACTACCTTGAAGAGGTAGTCGTATTCTTCGTCCGCTCGAGTTGACATGGTGCTAGTGACTGTAATGTTGATCAAAATTTGAATTAATATTTGTGCGGCTAAGGGGCGGAATAGTACGATGTTTTGTGAGGATGACGTAAGATAACAAGGATAACAACATTTGCAACAGAGCGAGACGAGAAGGTGACAAATAATGGTAAGTAGACCATCGACAAGGGCCATGGTCGCCTTTCGACCAGAAAAATCGAACGCGCCAATTCAAAACAATACAAACGCACATCGCACCGCGTTTGCCGACACCGACAACCTCAACCCCTCGCAAAACAATAATAATAACAATGCCGCTTAACCAAAAATGTGAGTCCGCTAGCTTACCTCTCTATCCAGTATCGACTATCGCCGCGGGGCTGGTATTGATAGAGGTAATCTGAGGTAATGCTGGCGCTATTTTCGTTTGGAGGCGTCCAGCTTGCAGCATGCAGATGCAGCAGCAAAATGCAAATCGATGTTGTTCCTCCCAACGGCAGGGATCTTCGTTGCTGGGAGTCCTCGTAATTTGGGACCACACCGAATCGCTGCAGATCGCTCATTGTCGCGGACGACCGTTTGGCGACCTTTGAAATTCTCCTAACCGTCAGAAGCCGGCAGTTGAAGAACAAGACCCTTTCCTCCATGATCATTGGCTTCTCTTCTTGAAATTGAAATGTTGAAAAGATTGATGTGCTCACTCTCTATCAAACTCGTCGATGTCACTGCTTGACATTCAATTACCATCGTCTTCATCGGCAATACCAACACCTCCTCGAGCTAAAGCGGCCGCTACCCCGACTAGCTTGCCACTTGATATTCATCTACCATACTTGCAGTCGACGCCGCTCGCAAGTCATCGTTCCCAACCAGTTCGACAACTCCCTTACGACTCCCCAAGCCAAAGCCGCTGCTATAATTGTTCATTACGAAGAATCGAAGGAAGATCAAGAATGAAGTTCAACATTCCCAACCCTCGCAACATGAACATTCCTCACCCACGTGAATGGCGTGAGAAATTTCAGCCTCAAGGCGCAAGTCCTCTTCTCCTCCTCTTCTGGTCGCTCTCGGCCTTCGTCGTCTTTATTGCACCATTGATCAAGTGGTCCGTCGAGCGTAATCAGTACTTCCAGTATGCAGGGAAATACATCCAGTACCAGCAGCAACAGCGTCAGTACGAGCAGCAGAATAATAACAACAACAACAATAATGGCAATAACATCAACTACTACAATTTGTGCGCATGGTGGGACTACAAGTGCAAGGTCCAGATGCAGCAGTATCAACAAAATCAAGGAGGCAACAACAACAGGGATCAAAACGGTGTTGCATTGCCAGGATGGTACTACTTGTTCGGTGGACATGCGGAGGAGGATGAACGCCAGCGAGAGGAGATGGGCATGTCCTCGTATGATGGAACCATGAAGTTTGTGTACGCTTGGACCGTCATCATGTTCATCGGAGTTACTGCCTATGGTTTCCACAGGATGTACTCAGGAAAGGATAGGATGTCCATTATTGGTGCGCTTCTCATCTTTGGAATGTTCAGTCTCATGAACCTCCTCACTACCGTCCAGGGAACTATCGACACCGATGATCGTTTCTTCGAGAACTCCGTGTACGGTTGGTTTGGTCAATGGAGTGTCCTTGTTGCCTACACGGACTTCTTCATGGTCATTCACTGCTTCTTCTTCTCCATTTTCCTTGGAATCTTAATGAAGCTGGATGGAAAGGCCAAGCAGGATGTGGAAGCGGAGGAGAAAGAATATGAAGAAGACATGGGGTATAACATGCAGAAAGATCAGACGCACGAGGTTGCGTAATTCCTCAACTGCAGCCGTTGAACCTGCGTCTTGTCTGATAAATGTTTGTTGATCATGAATACTGTTTAGTATTATTTTAATTGAATGTGTTGTACAGTTAGGAAGTGACTCTTCGATGCCGCAATGAAATGCATGACGATGCCTATGCTGCTGGGGGCTGCTGATAACTTAGAGCCTTAGCGCCGCAATGATTGCAATATATGTGCAGTTGAGGTTGTAAAGAGACAGATTAAAATCTCTATAAATATCCTCTTGTTCTCTGCAAAGACTTTTGTATGTGACTTCAATGTTACCAAATGCGTGAAGCAATAGCGATGCATGCGACGAACCCTGTTGCCAAAAGTAGAAAGTGAGGGTCGGTGGGAGTCATTCCCTTCGTATTCACAACATTCGCTTTGGGTCTTCGTATTTCATCCCTAAGAGGATGCGAAAGAGGCTCCGAATCTATTACGCATTGCTTTTCTGCGTCATCATCCTTCGTCTGTCGAAAGTCTATGTTTTCACTTCTGATTGCATCGCCACCCATCCAAATCGTCGATTTCACATCACTTTCTACTTGATTATCCTGTCGTCTCTCCCTCACCGCCATCGATGCAGCAAAAAAATCACTTAGTGGAACTGAATTCATCTTCCTCGTGCACAAATTATCTGTATGCCCGACGTGAGAGTTATGCCCCAAGTCTCCATGATTCGTTGGTATGCGAACGAGTATGTCATGCAAGGTAAGTCGTTCCATAACTGCAACTGTTGCATCATCGTACGGGATATGACTATTTTTGGAAGATGGATGATCGGATTTTGCTCCTGCTGTTAGGGAGACGGCATCATCCATGAAATCTTTAATGACTTTGGAGTATCGATCAATGACACTTTGTCCAACATCTGCATCAGAATGGGAAGCATACGAATTCTCCCTAATTATGGATCATGCAAAATTCAGATTGAGACTGTGAGTTAAAAAACATGATTCAGTTTCTCATCACGTTCACAAATTCGCACACACACTCGTGTCCTCACCCTTTCAAACTAGATCCAATACTAAAGACATTCGGTGCATCAATTTCATCAGCCATGGTAAAAGCCTGGCACGTATCCGAAATGAAGAGTATTTCATTATACCTCCTTGCCTCATACATTTGAGAAAATACCGACGATATATCATGGGACATTAATTCTTCACCATCTTGGAATTTGAAGAAATTATCTCCACCATGTCCAGTGAGATACACTACGACATTGGTATGTTCGTCTAGTCTCGGCAGCGACCGTCGCCCCCCCTCTTCTCCTACTCGTTCTTCTCCTGGCAAATGTCGCCCTAGCAACACACGCAAAAATGCATCCACGGTAACATCCGTACCCGAATAATCCACCTCGGCATTCTCCATCAAATCTTCTTTCCCAATACCACGGGGATAGATTTTACCACGATGTGAATTGCGCATATTGCATGGCATGTCATCAGCGAGCATTAATACAATATTGTCGTCCGTGATACCGCCGCGTTTGAGTAGATGGTAGATGGATAGGGCGTTGTTAACATGACGATAGTTGAACCAGTAGCGACTGGAGGAGACAATTATGGCTACATTGGAGGTGTGATTGCCAGATGTTAATGGGTTTCCATCTTGTTTGAAGCGTGGTTGTAATATGTTGCGTATTGTAGATTCATGGTTGGGATTGTGAAGAAGTTTTGTGGAACGACCACCACCTCGATGATTGCGCGCCGCGGTATTGGCTTGCTGAGCTTGTACTGCTGGCAATGGTGTTGTCGCCAACCAAGACAGGTGCCCAAACCCGGCGTCGTCCACGATGAAGGGCGATGAGACGCAAAGAAGGACTACTAGCGACGCAATTACTGGCCGCAATGGTGGTGCGGCGCACGATCGTCTCTCCCTCATCATCGTTGCATAAATAGTAACGATACGACGGTGGTGGCGGCCGGCGGTACTAGTAGTCGGCGGCGGAAAGTTCCC
The DNA here is from genome assembly GCA_036940085.1 of Discostella pseudostelligera. Taxonomy (NCBI): domain Eukaryota; phylum Bacillariophyta; class Thalassiosirophyceae; order Thalassiosirales; family Thalassiosiraceae; genus Discostella; species Discostella pseudostelligera. The sequence goes on from JALLBK010000175.1 coordinate 25,924, forward strand.
GCCATTTTCGCCTCATTTTATCGCCTCATTATCGCCATTGGATCCCGCGATGTTTTACACATCGACAGCTTTCGCCTTATTATCGCTCAATCGCTCGTCCCGCCGCTTTTGTCGTTGGTGCTGTCGCCAGTCGCGAGCCGCTTGTCGCCAATACCAAAACCTTTGCCGCGCCAAAGCCAACGTCAACCAAAGACGCACCATGACCACTAGCCCGACTGCGTCGGGAAAGGGACTTCGTCGGCTAGCGCAGTGCGTGTGGATGGCTGGGTGTGATTGCGGGGTTGTTGTGT
>JALLBK010000176.1:0-19001 GCA_036940085.1 Discostella pseudostelligera
TTCCGTTCCGGTTCCGTTCCGGTTCCGTTCCGGTTCCGTTCCGGTTCCGTTCCGGTTCCGTTCCGGCTCTGCAAGTCCGTGAACGATCTCTCTAGAAAGGGGGAAGGAGAGACGGGCGGCGCGAACACTACCACTACCATATCACTACCATTACTGATCATTACCTGAATGGCAGCTAGCTAACCCGCTCTCCATCTCTCTTCTCTTCCGACGCTATCAGCGGGGGGGGGCACAAATAATAAATCATGAAAAAGAAACGGAGCGATGCTAAAAAGAATGAATTCAGCAATGCCAAGAACGGCGGCGGCAGCAGCGGTGTAGGCAGCAGCGAAAATAACAGCTGTAGCAATGCCAATAATTCCCACCATGACAAGCATCACAATCAATCTTCTCCATGTTCCAACTTGGCTGCAGCTATTGCACAGGAAATTTTCCCATCTTTGCCGTCTGCGCTGCGGGATGTTGCTGGTGAAGATTTGAGCCAAGCGGCAGACACCAATGGGGGTAATGGAGGCGGGGGAAATAATGGCACCACTGCAGCAGCAGTGGCAGCGTCGGGCAAAATATCAAGAGATGTCGACCTAGCAATGGAGAAGTTCGCGTTGGCTATGCAGCAGCAACAGCCACCACCACCACCGCAAAAACAGCAACAGCCACAACCACCGCAGCAGCAAGAGCAGCAGCAGGAGCAACCTCTGCTTGGATACATGATCTATAGACATTTAATAGAAGAACGGATGCAGGCTCGGGATGAACTGAAAAATAATGGAAATACCAACACCGCCACTGCCAACAACACCTCTACCATAAAGAAGAAGAGCAAAAAGAAGAAGAAAAAGAAGGTTAGTGTCGTGAACGCTGAGAATGGGGATGACAAGAATGATGTCGTAGCAAAGGAGCACAATGAATGGGAAGAGAACGAATGCCAATCTACTGCGGTGGCGGGGGATGCAGTTGCATCTGCGACGGGTGAGGTGACACCTTCCACAACACTCCCCTTCCCAAATGGCAACGATGAAGCTTTGGAGAAAAGGGCACAAATTCTCCCATCACTCAGTGTCGATTCTACCGATTCACGTCCATCCTATCTGAAGGATTGTTGCACGAAAGCTGAACAACAAACTAGCACCACTGCCGCAAAAAAGAATCGTCGAACGGGGTTAGACCGTCTACTTGATTCTATAATTGACTCTGAACAATCATCGAGCATTCTAGAGACGGCGGCGGCTGCTACGAATCATAGAAGTGGGGGTGGACGAACAATCGAGACATTTTCTGCCTATTTAAGGCGCAAATTTGAGGTTCATTTAGAGCAGACGAAGAATCTACAGCACGGTCAGCAGCAAAAGAAGGAAAAGTCCAAGGGAGGCGGAGGAGTTACTACCGCTACTGCTGCCACTTTACCCATGTTAATAATGCGCGGGGGCGAATCATTCAAGGATATCCTCCCCACCATCTCCTTCAAAGATGTAAACGAAAGTGTATCCCAATCGATTGATTGTCGTAAGTGCCGAACATCGGCCACATCTTTCCTACGTAGTCTTGCGGCTAGTGAAGACAATTTCTTTTCCTTCACCGAGGGAGTGGAAATTGAGCTAAGTACTGGTGCTACTTCCACTATGACGAAGCATCCAGCGATTGTATTGAATGAGAAGTCGGCAAGCATAATTCCCTCCCCATCCTCTCCTGCGGCAGCAGCTGCTGCTTCAAAGAATGGGTGTGGTCTATCGATACCCGTTAGTGGATTATTCTCAGATGATATTGACAGTGCATTTAGCTATTTGAATATGGACGAAGTAGATTTGGAGACGGGAGAAGGTTTTGGTGGTGGTGACGTTAAATACGCAGTGGAGAATAGCACTACTACTACTACTACTGCTGATGCTCCGCAATCATCACCGTTTCATCTTGAGCTCCGTCCCATCTCCCAGGCGAATGCCGTCCGCTATTTGCAAATTGGGACCGTCACGGGGACGAAGGAGGAGGGGGGCGATAATGGTTTTTCTGTTCAAGCATACCCGATGAAAACAAGTGACATAATAGATTTAGTCAAGTTCATTCTTCTGCCATGTGGGCTGTCAGAGAATGTATTGGGAGAAGACGAATCAGATGATCCTGGTGAACGGTATAATTTAACCAGCAACGAACTGTCCGCAATTGCCAACGAAGCGTTCCTCTCGATGAATTCAATTCACACCCATGTCTTCGGGGCGCGACAATCGATGCATGCCATAAAAGAAATTATGGAAAGAGCCGACGAAGCCAACACTCGTACCGGTTACGATAGAAAGACTCCACAGTTGCTAAGGGAGGCGGATGAGAAGATTGAGATATTATTGAAACAATTGGGAGAGGTGACGCTTCAGGTATTCAAAACGACATGTTTCGTGGGATGGGCAACAAAACGTGGACCGAAGCTATTGCGCTTTGCTCATTGCTTATGGGACCGATATAATAAGGCGTTGGAATCGCTTATCGGACCGACTCTTCAGCATAGAGGTCACCTGTTACGAGCCAGTGCTCGGGAGCGTTCGGTCCCGCAAGCGTATTTCAACACGGTAGTGCGGAATAGTCTTGAAGAGTTGGTGAAGGCAAAGATCACGGCTATGAGTTCGCTATTGCACGATTTCTCAAAACTTCTCGATGGCGAGGAGGTATTCTCATCCAGTGCAATGTTGGTGGAAATTTTTGTACTGCGGGCATTTCGGCAGCACGTGGAAAAAAATTATCCCAAAGTATCATATATGGACAAAATCTTTCCAGATCAAGCGAGTGAAGAATTGTTGCAGCAGCTCATTGCTGCACGAATACATCTTTCTCAGACGACAATTAATGCTCCTCTTTGTGATGGTATTATCACGAAAGTGAAGGAACAGCGCGATGCACTGAATGGGCTTTGCAAAACGATTAGGAAAATTATTATTGCAATGGAAGATTTTGCTCCAGAGACGAAGATTGAGTTTCTACGAAGAGGCTATGAGTCGAACGAATCGTCCTACTATGATCTTGTAAAGTCTCACGACTCTCTTTGCGATACTGATGCTGATTTTGAAGAGAGAGATTCGACTTTATTGCTGAAAATATCATTCAATCTAGTAATGCAGTGGCTGATATTGCTCTGTTCTCGACAATGCAACGAGTCATCATTGGAGTCATTGGTACTACCTTCACGTCTTGAGAAATTGCTGGACAGTGCATCTGGCGCGGGGTTTACGCAGTATGAAAAAGATGCAAAGATAGAATGTGAAGGGAACGGTGGAGAGCGCCGAATATCCAGTATCGTAGCGGTCCTGCTCTACCGTTGGCTAGAGGCACGATGCTCGGAATGGCATGCAGAGCTGACGAGAGATGAATTATTGCAATCGATGGACATTGAGGATGCAATAGTAGTAAGTGATGAAAGTGGTAGGGCTGGGAAGAAGAAGAAATCAAAACGTAAATCTGGAGGAGAGAGCAAGAGGAAGGATAAAGTTGAAAAGTATGACCTTGGCGGCCCTTCTTCAGTGGCGCAAAAGCGGGTCGAACTGGACGCCGCCCATGATGAGACCATGGGTAGCCTAGTCGGTGAGGGCGTCAATATTGAAGGGGGGTGTAAGCTGATGATGAGCATTGATGAACAATCTGCCATCGATGAAGACAAACAAAAAGAAAACATCGATAACCTCCCATCTTCACTGGAAGGTGCCACGATACAACGAGGGCCATTGACGGGGTCAGATGATGCAACATATGAGTACTACCCCGGCGTGGGCGTTGTCGATGGAAAACAATTTTTCGCAGCGGAAGTATACCTCGTCAATCGACTTCAATTGATCTTGCTGAAGGGAGCCGATTCAGTTTATTTGGCATGATGATAACATGTCTCGCTGACGTTAATTGCTACCTTTCCTATTTGCTACGCATCGGCGTCACACAGAAATAGAAAAATGAGTTTCGTATTGTACTCAATTAAGATTCGATTTATCAATAATTCAAAAATGCGATAGTTCTGAAGAATTACATCAATGACTTCACAACATGGTGAAAGGTTACTGCACTAGTCCAGCCAATGCTAAACCATTGTCCACCTCGATCATTTTCGCCAAACTCATCACTAACGGTGACGCAAACTCTTCAACGAGCGACATCAAGAGATACGTCTTACACTTTCGAACGAATTGTTCCTTGTTCTTCTTGCTAAGTTCAGGAGCATCTCCCATCGACCTCTCTAGCTCTGCCAAGAATGCATCCTTCACGACAAATGCGACCGCTGTTTTCGTCATCTCAACCATCTCTTCTACACAGAATAGCCATGCGATGAAACAAGTTGCAGATCCCAAGCTATCGAGACATGCCCTCGCTTCTAAACAGCAGCTTTCGTCACATGCGCTCCTGGCACAAGAATATTCAATACCTCCAGAATCCATAATCCATGAAGAATGTCGCACTAGGCATTTCGTCATGTGCTCAACAGCAGCTTTGAGTGCACCTCGAACTCCGTATGACCTGACAAGTCGAACGGTGGGCATAGCATTGAGTGCTGTTGGGTCACGTAGGACATCGGAGGAGGTGGAGCAAAGATCATATCCTTGCAACTCTGTGCAAAACATCATGGAAAGTAACTTGGCTCCACGAGCTGCCAATTGGAGCCCTTGCGCGAGCCGACCACCAGAAGACCTATTCTCGGTTTCACTCACGGACTGCAAGAACAACACTTCAATGTCATCCCAAGACGATGGACCAAATAATGCAGACGAATCTCTCCGTTGGAGTCTGTTGGACGAGCCTAGCAGACTGTACACATACTGAGCCGCCAATTCCGTCCTGTGAGGATCTTTGAAATAGATATTTACACCGTCGGCCTTTGGACCTAATTTCATCAAATCCATCAATTTTTGTACCATGGTCGTGGGTGGGATGGAGTCATGAATACACAATAGATCCAAAAGAAAGTTGGTTCCCGTTTGGGCCTCCGGTGAGTTGAGCGCGCACCACAACATGTTGGGAAGACCAGGCGAGAAGTCTTTGGCTGTTTTCCTAGTCTCAAGGACGGATACGTCAAAGACGGGTCCGCATTGAATGGGAATGTACAGATCTGAGAAGTCGTCGCCAACCTTACCACGATATGAGGCATGTTTCATTTCGTCAAGGGGATCGGGTGGTTTTTCATTTCCTGCCACTGAAGCAACTGACCTCGACGCTTTGTTCCTTCCTGTACGTACAGCAGTCTCAGCCATTACTGTAGGCTTTGGTCGGCCACTCTCTTCATTAACCTCTACCTCCTCATTCTTTCGCCTTCGACTACGGATAGTCTCAGCATTGTCCGGTGCAATGTTAATTGTGCCTGGCCATTCACGTTTCCTCTTTGATGGTAGGTTCATGGATAGACGACAAAACACAGCCTTCGCCACTTCGTCATAGCTGAAAGACCATTTCGATCCGTCAGTGAATGATATCATGAACTTGTTACCCTTCTTGCTTACGGTCCCAGTCTCCAAAGGATCGTCGCCACTGCCCCGCGAAAGCGACGCTGACTTTCCCATGAGCCATCCACCACCCTCATCACATCGTTGAATGAGACGAATTTTCTTTTCTGTCGTCGGAATGTTGGATTCATACTATAAGTAACAAAGGAATAATTCAGATAAGACCAGAGGGCATTTGCAATAGAGATGCACGAATACATTCTTGAGTAGAGCAAAGCAAACTCACATCTCCGTCATAATACATGACATCACACACCCTTCCATCGTCGCTAACATTGGCAATACGACCACGAAACCACTTTCCATTCACTCTCCCATCCTGATAGAAAGCATCGACAACATCACCAACATGAAATGTTTCAGGATACAGTTCGGATAAGTCATGGTTGTCGGGGACAACTAATTTTTCAATGTAAGGAGCAGGATATTGCAATGACTTGGTGTTGTCGTCATCACCAACAAATCGAACACGAATGTTGTAAGATTGGGAGTTGGTGGGTTTGGCTTTGACACTCGTTACCATGCCCAAATACCTTTGTTGATTATTTTTTGCGCACCGATGGGTGGGGTAGCGGGAAGTGAGTTTGCTGAAATAAGGAAGAAGAAATGATCACACAAGGAGAGCGCAACGTACCATTCCAAATTCACATCCCCGAACATATCGGTGGCATCATAGAAAACCTTGACATACTCTCCTTTCTTAATTGATACAGAATCACCATCATTCTCATCACACTGATGTTGCTTCTCCTCGGTAATTTGCGCGGTAGCCCCTCTTCTCACTCTCGTCGAAACTGATTTGTCCTGCACGCCCGCTACCTCTTTTACTTTCATGGACTCGTCCTCCATCATCGAATCAGTCATTCCCATCGATTTTTCTACAGATGCACCCGTCGGAGTGAATGGCGTTTGCTTAGTCGCAGTTGCATTAACATTCTTTTGCGCGATTTGAATATTGTTTGGCAACATCGTTGCTGTTTCCCTCGCAGAATCGTTCTCCAAAGCATTTATATTCTTTCGTGCTGTACTTGAATCTACTTCCATCGTATCATTCTCCATCGTAGCATCCATGGGTGCTGGAGTAGTCGAGATCGTCGCAGCAGTTGTAGGAATACCATTGGTAGTCGCAGTCGGTGCATTAGTCTTGGACACTGCGTCCGTGGATGCAGGAACAGGCTTCGCAGCGATGGTGTTCATGGGTGAGGAAACTTTCTTCGCAGTAGCACTTTTGACAGATACTTGCGGCTGTGGTGATGTTGACGACGGTGCATCATCCGCAAATATGGCAATAGGAGTTGGATGTTTATCGCGCTTTGCCCTCCGCTGCTGCAGCTGCAGCTGCCGTTGTTGATTTTGTGGATCATTCCGAATCTCATTGGCCAATGCATCTCCCATACTGGACAAGGTTGGCATGGTCTTGTTTGCTGCGATTGATGCCTGGGTAGCTGTTCGTGCTTTTGGTTTGGTTGGTGTGGAGGCTAGTTTCGCGGGCTGCTTCCCCTGCCCCTTCTGCTGCTGCTGCCCTTGTTGCACCTGCTTCTGTTTATTACTCGAACTGTCCGAGAAGCTACTATCCAATGTTAAATCTAACAACGCTGCACGTTGCGAAGATGTGGAAGAGGAGGAGGATGATAGTGATGTTCGGGCAGTGACAAAGGAGGAATTCATGTCAAGTGACGCTGCTACTGCTGCTGCTGCTGATTTTGCTACCCCTGTTGCACTTTTTGGTGTCGTTTTGCCCATTTCCATTTTCTTGGCCGAAGCTGCCTTCTTCATTGATGCAGTAGTCATGGAAGTACCAGTGGTGGAGGTAGTGGCTACACCATTTTCTTTTCCTGCACCCAGACGCGATGAAGTTGTTGGAGAAGGGTCATTGTTGAATAATCGCGATCGTTTGTAAGCCGAGGGGGGCGGGGAGGTGCCAATAAATTCAACATCGGAGGTGGGTGATGACGATGATGGTGGCGATGGTGTTTTGATATTGGATCTGGCAGCGGTAGTTGCAGATGTCGTGGCAGTGGTGGTGCGATGATTTTTGCTCGATGACGATTTAGATTTAGGGGTAGTGGTAGTTGTAGACTTCGCATTGCCTCGACTGCTCGCTGCTGCTGCTGCCGCTGCCGCTGAAGCAGCAGCAGCTACTGCCGGTGGTGGTGGAGGATCAACAATGATTACCGAAGCACTCGAAGATGATGAATCTGATGATGAAGAGGAATGAATGGTCATGTCGACAAGTCCACCAGATGCAGTTGCGGCGGTAGTTCCAGTCGACGATCGATTTGGATGGGAGTGGGTGGGCCGCGGTTTCTTGGTCACTGAAAAGCCAAAGGCGGTAAGATCCACGAAATTGCCGCCGCGTGGTGATGGCCGCTTGTTGGAGGAATTGCTCTTTCGATTGCTCATGATGGTGCCGATGGTCTATTCTATTGGGGTATTGATATCGATATATTGATGCCACCTCGACATTCGACATCAAATAATAATGAAGACGTAAAATATTTTGTGTTTGCTGCTTCCATTTCTTCTTTCCCGCCCTTTCTTCCCTGCGCCAAAAAAGTTGGGCAAAAATGGCGGGAGAAGATAAATAAATATCTACGGGTTCCTACGTAGTACTTGGATCAAGGTCGATGATGGATGAACTCGTATCCAAAATTTGGCGCGATGATGGTCTACCCAAACTTTGACGGACTCCAGACAGACGAAACCGAAGGCCACGTGGAAGTAGATGGACTGCCACGTGGCGTTCGACAACAACTTTGACTGGGACGACACCGAACCACGTGGAAGGTCTGCCAAGTGCCTCATCTCTCAGCGAGCAGAAGAGGTTCTCCTATCGACTACAAAAGAGAATTCTCCTATCAATTATCCGCCGCAATGTGGTGCAAATGGCAATAGTAAAGAGTTATTGGATAATTGATATGTTAATAAATCCATTGTGTTATTCCTCTTGGTTCTTGGTTGGATTGCGGTTGGGCTCACTCTTTTAGCGCATTAAATTACAATATTCGCTTACTACCAAAATGCACACCATCCAACGAACAATTGACTTAAATTTTCACTGCTCGTAGCCTGGACAATCAAACGCTGCACTTGGTCTTGTACATCTAAAGGAGACTCTCCGGCGATCGCATGCTGATCCTCCTCGGGAGAAAGAAAGTCTCGTCCGTTCAGCTTATCTTGTACTCGTCGAATAACCTTCACAGCCCTCTCATTCAACGCTTCTTCACTAGCGGTCGCGGTGGAATCTCCGTCTATCATGCTAAGCAATCCACGCTGTCGGACACTTTTATCGACTTGTTCAAATAATGCTGCCGCAGCAGCATTATCTGAGGTACTACCACTGGTAATACTAGCAATCCGGGACGAGCACTTGGCAGAGAGTGCTCTCATCTCAGAATAGATTTGAAGTGATTTCGCATGTGATGAGGTAATTGTTGCTCCGTGACTGATGGCGACGGTATTAGAGATATTCTTTGATGGAAGGAGTGCTCCCAAACTAGGAGCATCGGTTCGTCGGACTGCACCGTCGGCGCTGTCACTGTCCGAGGCATCGCCATTGTCGTTACCCTTAGTTTCCTCAACATCTACAGGATTGCGGTCATTTTCATTTTCACATTTGTTGTCGTCATTTTCCTCTTCTTCCTCCTCTTTGTCCTCGTCTTGAGCCTCTTGAATAGGCCCAGATAATGCAGTGTGTGCTACTACGACATTGATGTTGCCCTCTGTGTCTACAGATGCGCTAGTTCCGACTTCCGTTGAGTTGGACGGCACGATCTCAACCTCTTTTGATGTGTCATCGGCTGCCTGATCCAATAATCTCCAGCTAATGAGGGGATCATACACAAACGCCTCCAGCATGGCAACTAAGGAATCCTTATTGTCACGAAGGACAGCCATGGTCCGTTCGCAAGTGCTTCGATAACTTCCCTCAATTTCCGAAACCTCCATGGATCGAGTGAGCATCCTCGTTAGCCGGAATGGTACCTTCTCTGGAAACTTCTCCCGATGCATGGCTACTTCGAAACAATCACCGAAGTCAATGTGTAGAACCCGGCCGCTAATTTGATCCAGCATCAAGTTGGATGGATGTCTGTCGCCAAGGCCTAATATGTATCCAACCATGGACATGACGGCAAGTGATCGGGTGAAATTCGTGCGCCGCTCGAGCCACTCTTCACTGAAAACCACGCACAACAAGTTGAGAAACAAAATGAGAGATATCAATAATCAATGATACAAATAATAAATTGTCAACCATACCTGTTTGTACTTTTACTCCATAGCACTTCGTAGATATCATTTCCTTTCCCGGGAGTGCGTTCTAAGGCTTCGGTGAATATTTCCACTTTTTGCATCACGGTGAGACTATCGTAGTTCGGAGCAAGGGCCATCATTTCCCTATTTTCTGCATTCAAAGGAATCTTATTCGCCTCTCTGTAGTCTCGAATCAAGCAGTGCAACGTATCGCAGTGAGGAACCCACCCCACCACTCCAGCGTTGTGTGACAAGGGAGCAATGGCATATCGTTGAATATTCAAATCATGCTTGTTCGTTCTTCGATCCCTGGCAAGTAGGGCATTCACCAATCCAAAGAGCTGCATAACACGCTCATCTTGTCTCAAATCTTCATGTCCTTTTAATAGAAAGACATAATCTTTGCCATCGTTGCCACGCATTGTTATTTTCCTCGGCCTTTGTTTACTCGTGATCACCTGAACATCAGTGATGAATCGCTGAATTTTAACGTAGCTACCATCCACTCTGTAGGAGCCAGGAACGCCCAACTCCAAATTTCTTGCAGTGTATAGTGCGGGGCTGCATTGATCCAATTCTAATGTGGTCAGTCCGGGAAGTTGTTTGTTGATTCGTCGAAACACCGTGTAGTAGAGATCCCAAGCTTGGTTTAGAGCTGCCTCAGCCTCGGCCTCGGCGTTGACAGGAGACTCGGATCCTCCCGTTTGACTCGAGGAGAGGAAGCCACCCTGGGTGGGGATAGTTTGACCACTATCTGTAATCAATCTCACATAATCTTGAATGTATTTATGTGCATCCTGTAGGTCTCGCCCAAAGCTTTTCAAGAAATCTTGTTCTCTCCTAGTGCTTGCGCCCTTCTCGAGTTGAGCGTGGAGGGGAATGAGAACATCCAACATTCCTGAAACATTTCCCTCTCCATAATATAATCGACTTGCATCTTCAAGACCCTCGTGCCATAGTTCCAACCACAAGATTGCGACACGTATGAGTTCGGATGAAACCACGAGCGCTTCCTCCACCAATTCCCGTGAATGAGCCTTTAAAGAATTCATCAAACTCACAGCTGCGACTTTGCGATCTACAACCGGACTTTTCAGAAGAACGGAAAGGGGATACATCAATGCTTGAGGATGTTTCGCACCAAGCCTAACCAATAACGGATGCAGAACGGAGCGCACAGCTGGTGACTTTATGTGGATTCTAGCCAGCAGTTGAGGCAGCACACCCAACCAAGCCTCAATTTTTATTGAACCGAGGCCCTTATTAATAGCTGTCGCAACATCTTGTAGCTCGCCATACTTGAAGAGACAACTCAGCAGATTCAAGAGATCTTGTTGCACAGACGCACTCCAGCGCTTTGTACCGACAGATATCGCCTTTACAAATCCCTTTACAGCTGCGATAATGTGACTGCGAAGGATGCTTGATTTTGCGTTATGTGATCCCCCCTTCCCTTTTTCGTTTCTACGGATTTGCTCGGCTAGGCGAAAATTGATTAGCGCCCATGAATGCCACGCTTTGTATGAAGTACAACTCCCTTGCACAGCGTCAGTAGCTCTACTGTAGGACACAAGCACTTCTGATGCCAAACTTTCGGTAAACATTTCCCCTTGGGGGCATAGAGCAACTTTCCAGTCGCCGTATCTAAGCCAGCAGTTCACATGAAGAGACTCGGATCCAACTGGTTTGTGGCCGCACTGAGCTGTCAGATCTACAAACGTTGCACATAACACATAGTGAGTAAGTGAACAGGAGCACTTTTTTATGACGAATCAAAATATATCCAAAGACGCACCGACAACCTTGCAAAGCAAGCCGAGCCGAGTCAAGGCCTCGTCTTTTCTTTCTGTCGCCCATAAATGTTTGAGGTATTCGAAGTAGAGCTTGTGTTGAATATACAACCTGAGCGTAACAAAAGGGAAGCAATTAATATAGCATATCTGAAGCTTGCTCAAGTCTCTAAATGAAAAAACACGATTTACCTTTCTTCCCCTCCTGCCTCGTCGACAAGTTGGACTCTAAACTTTTCTTGGTGGGGTTTATATTTCATTTGAACTCGTAGATCGCCGTTCACAATACTCTCGATTGATTCTCCTGGGCCCAGAGAGAGGCCGAGCCCTACGCTCGACGATATGCCCACGCCAAATGTTGCACTATTGAGTGAGCAATTCATCCGATTAAGGGGGTCTAAAAGGGTGCGCTCTGCTAGCTGATATGCTTCAGCCTGCCTTGACAGAGATGATAATGTGATAATTGCGTCTACTTCGTCCGTCGGGCCTAGAATGAGTGATCTGTGGAGGAGATGAGTTAGTGCGTGTGCAAGCGAGGAATAATCACTCGGTATTCTCGTCGTACCTTACTGCCATTATTGACGAGTGTACCTTAGCGTCGACGCGGCATCCATTCAGTCTTTGTCGCCAAACAGTGAGAAGGTGCTTTCGGGCTTGCGTTGCGTTCGGACGATTAGCTACGTGGAGTTGTGACCCGCTATTCATTCGCATTTCAAACTGTCGATAGGAAATGATCTCTTCTAGTTCACTCAATTCTTGTGCAGCCACCATACTAGGATATGCGCGCTTGTACGACTCTGCAAGGAGTGCCGTAAACCTACTATCGAAGGCATTCCTCGCTATGTCGATAGACGCAGCAGCATCGTCCCACTCGGTTCTATGGATGTGCAAGACTGCGCGGTAAAAGGCGCCATCGAAATCAAGCTCTGGTGCAGTCGATCTCGATTCCTTCGAAGCTGACTTGGCGTCGGCAATGCCATGGGGTCGTTGAACAAGGCGGGATGAATACGTCTCTAGTTCATCCCATTTGCCGAGTCTCCATGCTGCCCGGCTGCAAAACTTGAGTGCTTGCCTGTAGTAGTCAACAGTGCTTCTGTCTTTTGGAGTTTTTGATTGCCAATTGGAAGACATAGGTCCATGAGCATGATTGCCAGCAAGCACTCCCCAACTTCGCCCAGCAAGATTCAATGCCTTTTGCCATTCTCCCCTTGCATCGTAACAATTCATGCATCCCAAGATATAATTCACATCGTTCGGATTTTCTCTAAGTTTCTCTTCGTACAATTCCACTGCTTCAGACCAAGCCCCGAGCTTTGCCAGCCAAGATTCATACATGATGTCACCGGCCCAAGAACCCTGTTCTCGAACTGCTGCGTCACTATAGTTTGTAATTACACTGTATGCGAGGTGGCTCTCCTCGTGTCGGGAGTCTGTTCGATTGTGAGAAGATATTAATGACCTTCCACCGCGTCGTTCAATTTCAATTTTTGCCGCTTTCAATACACCAAGTGCAGCTTCTGGCAAATCTAGCTTCTTGTTAATATCAATAAGCTGCTCCACGCATGATCCACTACGTCCCAAAACATACTCGCGCTCCTTGTAGTGCAAGGCTCGAGCGTAGGCACGGCAGCGCAGTGCTAATTCAGCTAGGACAGATTTGTCGATCGACAATCCAGGAGTAGCAGCTTTGACAAAATTGTGCTCCATAAACTCAGCTAAATTCAAGAGCAACTGGAGTATTTCCAACGACGCATCAGCAGAAAATACCACTTCCAGTGAAAACACCAGATTGGATCTATATTGGTCGTTGAGTTCCCCCCAGCAGCAAACAAACGCCGCACTGAACAGCTCACGTGCGAGAGGCTGGTATGTTTGTGCCAATTCTAGAATCAATGGTGGTAATTATTCGTAAGATATATGCGAAGTAACAAACAGCAGAAGACATGATAATTCAGCCTTACCCGCACACGCACGAAGCGCAGGCGACGGCGCTTCACGAAGCAGTTGGACAGAGAAGCGCCTCATCCATTCGTCCCAATCTTCTCGAGTTGATCTCTGAGAAACATCCCACGATTTTTGCAAATTCGTGAGGTTCGTCTTGTGTGCTGTAGCTTGATATTGCGGGATTAGTTGGATGGATGGGGCACTCATAGTTCTCATATTTTCACCCATCCTCGGCAATGATACATCCGATGTTCCAGATTTCCCAAGTGAATAATCGCTTCCCGATACTTCTTCATCTTGACAACCATTCCCGAACCACATATCACCACGTGCATTGCTGATTACATTTATTTCGTTTATGACTTCGTCATACGTGTCGATTGGAAGCTGCTGCGAATGTCCGATCATATTATCGATGGGTCCATGCTCATAATATTGCGACCTGTGCATACCCAACTTTCTTTGCCAGGAAGTTATTGCAATGCGGGCTTCTTCGTGATAAAACGACACCCATTTTCCAGCACCAAGTTGCCGAGCACAAATGCAAAGGCACTCGATTATTGCAATTCCAACCTCCTTAGTCGGCCTACAAACTGCGCCTCCAAGGATTCTTAGAAAAGGTTGAACCACCCGTGCAGGAAGAGAACTATTCGACAGCACACTTGTCTGATCGAGCAACGGGTTGATTACCATTGTTTGTAACAGGATGGATAATGTTTCAATCGTCTCAACAGCTATTTTTGATCTGACAGGTCCCCAATTCATTTCACTGCCAACAGTATCACGATTGATGATCACGTCGGTGAGCTTTACCAATGCGGGAACAACGAGATGAATGTATTCGCCAAGCACACCCTTGATTCCCTGAACGTGTTTTAAGATCAGTTCTAGCCGTTCGATATCTTCCAACGCAGAAGTACTGCCGTTCCATTCAGTCAGGTCGATTGACTCGATACTCGATAATACTTGACGGACCATCAAAGGAACGTACGCTCGGAAGTCGTCAGGTACAGCTGTGGCGACCCTTTCCACCAAAGAGCAAATCGATGCAAGATGTCGACTAAACCAAAACTCCTCGACCACATCAAAAATGGCCGGCAGGTATGGCCGCAGATGCTCGCGGACAATAACACTCAGATTTGCCACCTGTTGCAATAATGCTTCACGCAATCCATGCTGACCACAACTTCTGACTGTTGCAAGAATATGAGGAACTATGTTCTTCAAAAAAGGCACACTTTTCAGCCCAAGCGCATTGAATATGAACATCACCGCCTTTGAAGGATATTTTTGTGACAAACAAGGAAATATCAAACGAACCAACAGTTAGAAGTAAGAATGATATCAATAGCTTAATAAACACCGCTGCTGAAACTTTACCTTCATGACCATTCCGTGTAGATTGGAGAGCGATGAGTCTTTTAGGATTCGCATCAGAGCTTGAACAGATACTGTAGGAAAAAACGCATCATCAAGATGCGACAGACGACGGGCCGGACAGAGTTTGGACAATGGCTGGGCGGTCATTGCGTACTGCTCGTACATGTACAAATGAGCAGGCTCGTCATCATCAGAGTCCTTTTTGCTACTGATGGATCCCCGAATTTCCTGTGTCTGCTCGTTTAAAGAACCGCTTGTTGTCAAAAGGTGCTCCCCATAAGCTGGCGAATTCCTATTGTAGGATGAAGTGGATATCAACGAAGGCATATCTCTCCGTTCGGACATCATTCGTTTTGCTGAACCATGAGTTGTCACAGTCATGGACCGAGCTTTTACTATTGAACCTATTTCGTCTTCTAATTCCACAAAGTATCCTCCACCTTTTCCGCCGCCTTTCATTGATGAACCAGACCCGAATCGGTCAGGGTCGAGAGCTCCTAAGATACCAAATGTCCTAAAGACCTCTCTTCTTACATCCCACGGTGCCCTCTTTGTAGTTGGGAGAATGTCAGACACTTGAGTCAAGAGCTGAGGGTAGTCTAAATAGATGCTCACAACATATTTTGTTCCGAAGGCGATCTTTCCAAGTGACCACAAACCGACACGTTGTTTTAAGCTATTTTGAGCTTGAATATTTTTCAGAATGTGTGAAATAAGTTGTCGGAGCCATGGGTTGATTGAGGTATGAGCGACAATTGCAAGTTCCCCCAATGCCTCCAACGAAGCTGTAGCTAGACGTGGAGCTGAGTGGGCAAGAGGGAGAGCGTCAATAATTGATGAAATGAATGGGCGGGTGAGTCTTTGTAGTCCTTCTTCTCGCAAGAAAATAATAATGAGACGGGTTGCCACCTCCCTCCCTCCACCACTGTCACCACCGCACCGTAGCTCAATGATAAGGTCCATCAAAACACGCCTCAAGCCTGGGAGAATAAACGCAGCGTTCAGTATCGACAGCCTTCCTAGAATTTGAAGAGAACGGGCTCTTATGGCAAGTGATTCATCTTCCAATAACAAAAACAAGGGAGGGACGAGGTTTAACGATAAGTAGGCATCATATCGTTCGTCCAATCCACAAACGATGCTTAGCCGTACACCCGGTGATGAATCTGAAACAGCCATCCGCAATAGCTTTTGAAGAATTTCTTCGAACAAGCATTCTGACACGTCGCCCAATTTTAATCGAACTAATGAAAGCCCCTGCTTCTCCTTGCTCGTAGAAACCAATGGCAAGAGCAGTGCACAGCACGTCATTACAGCTTCTCGTCGAACGCTGCTGGAGGGGTGATGAAAATACATCGATATGACATTCGTTAAGAAAGGCAAAGCGTGGATTTGCATGTAGGAGTCTCTTATTGTTCGTAGCGTTCTGAAACTAAGTACAAGCTTGTCGACAACATCCGGTTTTGTCGACTTGTTGATAACAATGCGGTCGTGGTCGTGAGTTGACATTGTACTGGACACAATAAGTGTATCTACCATGCTGTTTTGCGCGTCCAGCTCGAACAGGGGAGACTTCGCCGGCCTCATGTTTTGATTTAATGTCGTTAGATACATGGATTTCATGAAATTTCTGATCAACGTGAGTTGTTTTGCAGCGGAGGAAGTTGAATTAGCAGAGGTCGTGGAGATGGGGCCGTTGTCCGACAACGTCGGCCGGTTACTATTCGAGGTCGAGAATAGATCTACCGCATTTCCCGAAAGACAGAATGAAATCTCTCGAAAAAGACGGCGCTCAATGACAACTTGCTTCGACGGAATCGAACGCCTAATTGAGTGGACACACTTGATCAAGTCTTCACTCAGCCCCGATTGGAACATATCTTCCACAATATCCATAACATGCGGAGCAGCATGCACACCCAATGCCTCCACAAGGTTCGCAAAACAACCTAATACATCACATCGAGGGATGGCCGATCCTCCCGTCCCTCCAGACTTTTGGTGTCGCTTGAGATTGTCGCTTATTAAAAAGAATATCTCGGACAGCTTCTCTTGGAAATCACTCTGATCTGGCAATTCAACAATGTGGTAGTCAAAGTTACCAATCACATCTATGTTGTTCGAAGACGAGGGGACGATAGTTCTCTCGGATTCCAACTTTGACAAAATCCGTACTGCGGGTATTGTAATATCTCCACCGCCCATGGCTTCATCACTCATTGCCAATGCCAATAGTCCAATACTCATGGCTGCCGTCGGCTTGACATCTATACTAGATTTCGCTGATTGCGTCGAAGTCGTCGACTGGGCGCTTGTCATTAAGAAATCCAAGCTTTGGCTCAAATACCGACGTCCATACACCTCGGGACATCGATGCGCTAACTTTGGAATCAGCCGCATCACCTCCAATCGAAGTAGAACTAGTGGCGATTTCATGAATTTCAACACGGCCACACAAAGTTCATCGAAGCGGGGCAAAATGAAATTTCGTGAGTGTTTGAGCATCTCACTAACCATCAAAAGAGAGCCATGTGCGTGTATTGCAGAGTTCATAGCCAAAGTGCTCGAATCGACACCAATATCTTCCCGTCTTTTTCCGGATCGGTTCTCACTGCATCCACCTCCACCACCACTGGCGCCGCCGCTGGCAAATCTCAACCCCTCCATCATACTAGAATAAAGCGAGCAAAGGGGCGCCGTCATCGATGACGGCTGTCTTTCCATTAATATTGCAAGACATTCCGAGAGTGCATCGGCAGCACATGCCCGAACAATCGGTTGCGAATCCCATATGGCGGGTAAGATATGATCCAGGAAATCATTGGTGCCACCCAATCCAGTGATACTACCACCACCTCCACTACCATTACTAGGTAATAATGTGTGAGCATTTTGGCCAACACCTCCACCCATTCCACCACCACCAAATCCTCCTCCTCCACCAGGACCAACACCACCAATAACGGAATTACCCGCTTCCATATTCGTATAATTCTGCGTCCTACTATAAAATGCCGTGGGTGCACATCGTGCCATCTCTCTCAATACCAACACTGCCGCCAATCGTCGATCACTTCGATCACTCCGGAGCCATTCCAAACTACGACCAATCTCGAATTCGACACGGTCGACATTGGTCGACCCCATGGCAAGACGTCCTAAGGCACGTGCAATGGCGTTTATGAATTCATAATCGGCAGTAATTGCAGCGGGCGATGAAAACGATGAAGAGGAGGAGGATGCTGACGCAGTAATCTTAAATCCATTGCTCAGACTATTCCCAAAGCGAATATTCCTCCGTTCCTCATCCGCCGAGGGTACCGACAGTAGTGCATCCAGTGCGGCCACTCCGGCAAGACGATCATCCGCCCGGAGAGTTTTGGAATGGACCAAGACAAATACTTTAGAATGGACCTCTTTCTCCACGGCAATAAATTCTTCTTGGGGTATTTCATCGGAGAGTAGACGCATGAAGGAGGCTAGTTCAAGGGATGCGCGGCGGTTGGCAGCTTGACGGAGGAGGGAGGTGTGGTAGTCGACAACGGTAGTAGCGGTGGTGGCAGGATTGTGCAGGGTACCGGTTCTTCCTCCTCCACCACCACCACCACCATCACCACCACCACCGGAAACCGATAATGGAGAAGAAGGGAGAAGCAGGGGTGTAACTACTCGGGCACCAATTCCGCCATCTGTCGTCCCGGATGAAGTGGGTATTGTCACTCGGATGCAACCACTATGACTCCTCTTCTTCCTTTTCCCCATAAAATTCCACGACGATGATAATTGAGCAAATATATTCTTCGATTCGTCATACACTCCATCCCCCGACATATCCTTGGAAGCAGGAGACAGGTGTCGTAAATGAGGCGTGGCCCGTAGGAGATTGTGGGCGTGGGAGGATGGAGCGTGACAAAAAGAGGGTAATTGATTCCTCCTCCTTCGTTGTTGTTGTACTTTCTCCTGCTGCTGCTGATATTGTTGGTTGGTGGTGGGACTTGTCAGTATGGTCATTGGTTTACCAGTCCCAGCAGTTGTGTCCATGGTTGATGAAGAATTTGGGAGTTCATTGTTGTTGGAGCTCTCCTCCTCAATAATCTCTGCCTTGTCTCCCGTTGTTGTGATCACTGATGGAAGAGTCGTAGTAGTGGTAGTAGTAATTGGAGGAGGA
>JALLBK010000177.1:0-33021 GCA_036940085.1 Discostella pseudostelligera
ATCACTATATCACTATTGATCTAGTCCTTGTTTTGTTTAGTAAGTTATTTGAGTGAGCGAACCTGGTCTGGCGTCTGACTGTAGAATCCCGGCTGGTGGTGCGGGACCAGTTTGGCTTTTATACAACTTCTGAGTTCTGAGTTAAAATCCATAATGTGAAATAATGATGTGATACAAAAACCAACACAGGAGGAAATACTAAATGCACCGAATTGTCGATCAGTAACAGTAACAATTCCAGTGGTCTGGAAGAGAGCACCCCTCTTGGTTGGGTGATGATGACAACAACAACTCATCGTGCTAGCTATCCGTGGATGTCTGTCGATGACCGATAGAAGTCATGTCAGGGAAACGAGGCCTCACTACTATGACTACGAGGACAACTAGATGACAACCTATGACAACAACACACGGCTAGTTTAAGCAATCGTTTCAAAGATACTTAATGACTCGTCTTGTGGGCTACAAAGATACTTAACGAAAGATCTTTCCTTCTCGCCTTCTGTCGATCCGAAGCCCGAAGCCCGCGCATGCGATGCAGCAGCCGGCAGCCGCCATCCGCCGCCATGGGATGATCGCGAGGCAAATGATGGCACCGTAGCCCGTATCTAGAGGACAATCAAAATCATATGAACCATGGCGATGCCAAATAGACTTCTGCTCCTCCTTCCATTTACAATTCTCATGGCTCCGGTGGTGGTGCATTCTTTCACGCCATCATCTTCGAATAATAACAATCGTTGCGCGGTGCCACAGGTACGTTGTGATCTTGACGTTGACGTCGATGATGTCTATGTCGTCGTGTTGGATTGATGCGCTTAAGCATCTAAATCTACTCTCTCTCACCCTCTCTCTCTTTCATAATCTCTCTCTCTTTCCGCTCACCGCTCACCCCCAAAAGAAGCAGCGGTCGGCAACTACTACGACGACAGCAACAATTACTGACAGCGGTAGCAGCAGCAGCCGCAGCAATCTGTTCGCATCCCGAGCCGATCTCACCACCAAGGAGTACCAACTTGAAGAACTCGAAGATCGAGAAGAATGCGAAACAGAACTATGGCTCAATGATGATGGATCGGTGACATTGGGTGAAACGAATGGTCCATTATACAAGAGTTACCATGGCGATTGGCATGTGATTGAGACGGCATCGGAAGATGATAAACCGTTTCGAATGAGATTGACGCGGACCTATGATGCATCGTCACGGTGGGTTATATTACGGGCTTTGCACCAATTATTGGTGTTTATTCATGATGTTTGCTTCATCTCTCGCTCACTCACTCATTGCCTTACTCTTTCATCGGCGTATATCTTCTTCACTTCATCGTACCATCGCTCCTATTCAACAACTAAACACACGCACACGCAACAGATCCGGTGCCAACAAAATCGGTGATTTCACCTACGACATCACACGTGAATTCTGGGGGAGCATTGAAATGATTGGTGATTCCATCTCAGTTAGTGGGAAAATGCATGGTAGTTCGTACAATGGATCGGATGTCTATTTGGGTGAATTGTCAATGAATGAAAGTGAGGTGGGGTATTTTACAATGATTGATTCGGTAGCGAGTGAGGATGGTGTGGAGGGGGAGAAGAAGTGGTAGGAGTAATATTATTGGTGGTGAATATTGAAGATGTGAATGGCGTGATACCGTCGATGCATGGCATTTTGAACCGACAAACGAGGAGCCATATTATTGTCGAATAGAGTACAGCATCTGCTAGATACTTAATTGACCGCTGGGCCAATACGTCGACGTATTGGCCCAGCGGTCAATAAGTACGTATTGGCCCAGCGGTCAATTAAGTATCTAGCAGCATCATCTCAACATCATCATCGGAAGTCAATATACGAAAGGAGAGCGGAGATTGCGAATTGCGAGCAGTATTACTTGTTTCACTTTTGGAAACTCATACACTTTAATTTAACAACGCAACACACTGACGTCTCTTAACTCCTCTTCTAGAGAATAAGTCTTCCTGTTTATCTCACTCATATCTGATCCAACTTCTTCATTGTTACCACTGCCTCTCCCAACCGAGAGATTAATTCTGCCAATGCAGCCTGCTCCTCGAGGTTGTTCACATCCTTCTGCCGATTCAATGATGGCGATGGGTGTTTTGTCGCCTCTGCAGTCACTTTGGCAAACTTTACCTTGGCCTCATCAAGTCGAGATTGCAAAATTGCTAGCGTTGAGTGGCTCATAGTATCATACTCATCGATGGTATGATGGTGTTCGGTAACGATGGATGATCCAATGTTAGATAACGGTAACTTTGGTGGCGGTGGTGGGGGCGGTAGAAGTAGCGAAGTTGATGCATTCTCGGAAGGAGCCAATCTATCATTGTTGTTTGGAGTTGTACTGCTATCCTCTGGATGCGGTGGGTGATCTGCACGCCCTCCTTTGCGACTGTTCCGCAGATGCTCAATACGCATCGACGTCGTCGATAGTTCTCGCTCTGGTGATTGCTTCGGCGTTCGTTTTTCCAATATAGTTGGCTCATCCACCAACTCATCAAACGATGGCATGGAGTGTTCAATATGATTATCGCGTTTGTGTTCATTCCACCACCTCTTGAGCTCCGAATCGGTAAGGCGTGCGTGTGTTTCTTTCTTGACGAACGGCCCTTTCAATGTTCCAACTTCTTCAGCTGAACTGTTGTGTATGGCATACGATGAGGAAGAGGATGAACGACGTGCCAATGTAGTTGATGGTGTCGTCGTCTTCTGATGGTACTGAGTTGAGTTTGCATTTTTCCACTTGCAAATACGTTGTAGCCTTGCATCCCTAGGACTGCTTTGTACTGCTTCCATGGTCCTGATAGCAGTGTATTCCTCCAAGTCATCATCGTCTTCTCGATTAATACCAACGTAAGGTACAATCTTTCTAGCATGCTCCTGCTCAACATCATCTATTTCATGCTTTCTGTCCTTTTCTTCCTCATTAATCAACATTTTATCAAACTCTCTCCATCCGTCGTCACGTTCCTGATCCTGCGAACAATTCTTCTGACGTTCTTCTTCTCTCACCATCCTCTTTCTCCTCATTTCAGCCACGAACGATTCCACCTCCGATAACTCCTGTTTTTCACGCATAGTTTGCATCCCCAGCTTGGCACGACGTGACTCGCGACGAATTTTCGTCGATGGCCATAGCATTTCAATATCGTCGTCGTCATCGTCATTAATATCTTGAATGTTGTTGTAGTGGTAGTAGTTGGTGTCTATGTCGTCGTCGTGGTCTTCGTCGTCACGCTGTTGCTGTAATTCTGGTGGTGCGACATTGTCCTTAATCTCATCCACATCATCACCTGCAGTATCATTGAAATCCCATAATTTTTTCATACGCATGGAGATGGCAAAGCTTCCTTCCGGAGTTGATGTTGTTGATGTTGTGGTCGGTGGCAGCAGCTGTGGCCCAAGCAACTTCTTCTTTGTGCTAGCAGTCTTGACAATCATCATCTCACATTCTTTGAGAAATTGGGCACGCTCTTCCATTCGGGCCCGAGATCGTCGCAGTATGCCTCCGTCCTCCTCGTGTGACTTTTGCGGTTGCACTTGAACTTGCACGTGCGGCAGTTGCTCCTCCTCTCCGTTCTCGTCTCCCGGCGCGGCTGCCGCTGCCAATGAGATCGATGCCTCTGCTGCGGCTACACGAGGAGGAGAATCCAAACATTCGGCATTCTGGGGGGAGCACAGGAATACTTCTTGGAAAGTCATTCTGCTCTCTAGATACTCCACAGTATTGATGGGATGCGTGTCATATATTCCTATTATCGACAATTGGATATCGTTGCCGCGGCTACTGGTGCACCGAGCACCGAATGAAGACCACCACCGACCGGACCGTCGTGTCGTAGCGTCGTCATGTCAAAGTGAAGAATTTTGGCGGGGCGGAGGGAAAGAGCGAGAAACGAGAAAGCTGTCGCGCCGGCAGCACTCATCTTTTACGGGGGTATCAGTACAAAACAAGAAGTTCATGTAATTTAGACACTCATCTTTCTCGTTCAGTGAATTGAACTTCCCTCCTCCTCGGACCGAAATTCAATTCACTGTGCCACCATCACCGAGACCCGAGACCGAGGCTCCCGCATCAATCAATAATATTACCATCACTTCGAGTACAATCTTCAATTATGTTGTTTCCATCATAGAAATCTTGATATAAATGCCCACCCGAACGAATACGTCTACTCCCGCTGCTGATCGGATCAAGGCTTTGGCCAGCCTCCTGTCGGAGGATGAACCCGATGATGACGATTGTTGGGGGGAGAAATATATTTCACGTGACAACGTGCGTGAAAGACGCAATTTGTTCCAAAAGGGAAATGTTTCTCCTAAATCTTCTGCAGCTACAACTACTGCGAGGGGTAGTATCTGCACACATGCCAAAGAACCAATGATTGGACTGGAGAGGCGAACGATGACGGCTCAGGCCAAGTCCAAGTCATCGTTCAAGGAGAAATCATCAGTTTGTCCTGCAGTAAGACCGACGGAGGCAACAGCGACCAATGTGCAGGCTGCAGCGCTGCCAAGTAAATCATCTACCAATAGTCCGGACAATACATCTCCTCATGCTACTTCGGCCGTTAAAATTCATCGGGAGTGGAAGCGAGAGCAGCAACCAGATCCGCTGCAGCACCGAGAAAACGAGGAGGAGAATCAGCATTGGGAGAAGACGATACCATCCACTACCAACGCAACTGCATCGTCGGTGGCAACAGCATCTACCCCATCTCCTCCTCCTCAAACAGAACCACAACAGACAACTCAACCAAAACCAACAGAAAACGCAACAGACTCTGCAATAGCATCGACATCGTCCTCGGCATTGTCTTCTTCTTCATCGAAGCAAATAGTATTTGGACGCCCAGATACCTTTGGTGCCGCTGGCATGGGAATAGCAACTAGCGACAATGATTCGTACTACATGCCAAACGTGAAAGAACGAGCAAAGGCATTATCATATTGGAAATTGACAAAGAAAGAAAAAAATGGACATCAGCGTGCTTTGGAGTGGAAGCGCAGCTGTTGCGGTGATGGTGATGGGGAAGCTGATTATGGAGGCAGTGTCGTGAATGTTCAGGAGGGGATAGGTGAAAGTTTGAGTTACACAAGCAGTGGCAGTGACAGTGGTGGTGTAGTCCAAGGACATTGTGACAGGAGAGGCCATGAAGACGTTGATGGGTTTTCTCCAAATTGCAGCGGTGCCGGTAGTGACAGCGCTAGTCTAGCAGCAGCCTTAACTATGAAGAAGGCGTCAGCTCCTGGCTTTTTAGCCAAGTTTGTACAATTGCTCGAGGACGATGTAAACGACAATGAAGGAGAGGAACAACATCAATACGATAATGGAAAGAAGAAGATTATGAATAATAAGCTGACCGAACAGAAAGGAGTTTCTCCTCATTCCAGCACTTTGATGGTTGCACAAGAACACGAAAATACGGTCAACGGTGGTGTGCCACTCACTCCACGAGGTAGCGGAGTGCCATCACCTCGTAAGAGTGGGAAGTTGTTGTCTCCTCGTGCAGCTCTCTCGCCAAGGAGTGGTTTTGTCTCCAAGCATTCAAAAGGATCCGTCTCATTGACTTTCAAGTCACCGTCACCAAAGAATGCGAAGACCAACAAAAACGAAGAGATCATTTCAACGAATAGTCATTCACATCGCCCCTACAACAATATGGTTACGAAGAAGAATCGCAATACTGTGCCTCCAAAGTCTCCACGCGTCCAGGTCAATGTTGGATCATTGTGTTCAACTACGAAAAATGAAACTACAAGCAAGATACACTACAGCACTTGCAGTATCAGCAACCGAGTTGACGTCACGCGTGATGACAATGGCAACATTCAAAAGAACAGTGATGAGTATCAGGTTCGTGATGACTATGATCATGTTATGGATACAACACGGAGGAAGGGCAGGGAAAGAAATCAGGAAACGGTGGATAAATGGTATGGTAGTCACGTCGAGAGCGAGGACGAGAACAGAGTAGCAGAAGATCACGAGGGTGATAGCAATAGTATGGAAGCAAATGGAATTCAAAGTGAGGTGGAGGTATATGATTCAATTGAGGACGACAATGTACAGCTTGATATGCAGCCGACAGACACGGCAATGAAAACGATGAATGCAACTGACTCTGTCATCGAGGAGGCTATGACTTTCCTAAATACTCCGCTATTCGACCTTGACTGTCCGATTGAAATACGCCTGGAAACTAATGATGACGATGAAGACAATCATTGGAATCAACCGCAACGGGGACCATTTATCAATTATGAAGAAGAATCGTGCAAGGGTGAGCTGCTCGAAGTCGCCGAGCGGTTTGCTTTGTCTTTGGATAGATTTTTGGTTGGATCTGATGATGCAATTGGTCATGACGTTAGTTTATATGGCAAAACGACCGAAGGCGGCGCCCAAAAGCAGAGTTTTGAAAACAGGATATCATCTGGCACATTTTCCATCGGGGAGGAATCAGGCGAGTCAGAGGCTGATGAATGCGCATGGGAAGGTTGGATTGAGACGCCGTTGCACAATGATGGTAAAGTTCAAAACTTCACCTTCCCCATAAACAACAATTGCGAGGAATCTGGCAAGCCATTCTCAGCAATGGAAGCATCCGAGTCATATTTGGATGCGAAAAATTACTGTGGAGATGACTTTGGTGAGTTTGACCTGTCCCTAGCAAGGAATAGCAAACGGGGTAACGCGTTCTTCCCGTCAACAGTTGAAACAACAACATACGACATGTCACGAAGATCAAGTTCGACAATTGCTCGTAACTCCAACGCATCAGATGGTGTGAAGAAGTCCACCAAAATCAAAATAAGCATCGATGGGGCACCTGAATTCAGTTCAAAGAAAGTGCATGAAGAAACAACGTTCTACGTTGCAAACCAGCCGTCGCCGAGCTGTGGTGAAGATGCATGTTTACTCGTAAGTCAGAGTAGCATTGGATTTCCTGATATTACTGCAGCCACAGCCCCTGGACAAGGAAATATGGCTGGCAAACAAAGTGCAACGAAGCTCAAACTCAAAAGGCTCCTGAACAATAATACCAAATCATCAGTAGAAATTGACAGTCGCTTGCCAAACACGGCAGCGAGGTTTGTGACTACCAGCAGTTCGCTCTTCGGACCTCTGCCAGATAACAGTAGTGCAACGAACGATAGCATCCGCTCCGAAAATAACTGCACCAGCTTTTGCGACCAGGAGATGGAAAGTACCGGGAAATTCTTCATATTTGCGTCCTCGGCCACTTCTTTCACTAGCGACGCCTCGCCGCAGAATGGCTTTGTTGCCAATTTTGACAACAAAACTCTCTGCAACGGTGGGTCGATCCCACCACAGTCGGACTGTGGCGACTGTGCAGGTGCAGCTCCCGCGCTTGCAACTAAAGCCAAAAAGATATTGAAGCGAATGAAGGGTAGTACACCCTTCTTGGGTAAAACCAAGAAAATGACCGCATTTGGTTCGTTGGATGATGGAGGCGTCGATCAATAATGATTTTTCTATGAAAGTATGTTGTGTGATGTTGCATGTTGTAGATGCATTGAGAGTCTGGAAAGTATGAATGATGACACTTTGTAACGAATCGACTTACATAACATGTTCCTATTCCAAAAATAGGGTGATTGCCGATGTCGTCCGAATCTGCTTTGACGCTTGTCTCCCTTTACTCCTTTTGCATTCCAAGAGACACTTTCGACACACCAACATTCATGCATCATTTTTGCCGGCGACTATTCCCCCTCCCCACGATTCTCTCGTCGAGATTTCGAGCCACGTTCGATGCCACCGCTTGAGAATATAATAGCAAGCATTGCCATCCCCGACATGACTGATAGAGTACCGCCAGCAAGCCGGAAGATTGTCCCCAATACCAATCTCCACATACTCCAACGAGCAGTAATTGCGGCAAATCTCAATGTACAAAGTCGACCCAACAACAACTTATCTGGAAAAGCCACGTTAAGTCTAGCTGCCAAAATTAATCCCAACATACCGACAATCTTGTACTTCTTCACATATGGTAATTTCAGCAATGCTTCATATTCGTTAGCCTCATCCTTGTCAGTGGATGCAAATACAAACCTCGTTCCTGAGGTACCACCCATCCCTATCCTAACTGCAATGTCAAAGTAGGTTGTATCAAGAATGACACTGGATGCTGGGCCAAGTTGAAGTGGAAAATAGGAGTATTCACTACTACTGCTATGCACTTCACCGCCGCTAGCAACTCCTCCTTGCCTTTTTCGATTATATCCTCGTCGTCGTCTCTTCCCAAAGTAAATTCGTGGTGGGTCAAAGTATGCACGCACGGCCAGATTCGAAAGCTGTATGGTGGGGACTGTTGTTGTTGACAATATTGTAGTAGATTGATTCTTAGTGTTTCGTTCCCGTCGTTCCTCCAAGGTGAGCGGTGTCGCATCCCCGCGCAACACAATTGTGATACGAAATTTACCATTGAGTGCATCGAGGGATACTACATTCACTGCCTCGGCTACTGGCGACGACGACGATGATGATGATGATGATGATAACTGCAATAAAGACTGGCCGGTAGCATTGAATGGCAACAAGTGTTGAAAGGTTGCCCGTGTCGTAAATAGCTTCTGCGCTACTCCATTCGAACGTGTCCATTTTCCACCAACAGGATTCTCTTTGGGATTGTTTGTAATGACAGATTTAACTTCATAGAGCCCCAAGAGTGGTTGGAATCTAGATAGTGCTGACGACGATGACGATGACGATGATGCTGCTGATGGTGATTGGCTGTTGTTGTCATCATTCATCATATTGGCAGCAACACAGTTGTTGGTGATGTCATGATTATTGGACATGTGAAGAAATGCTGATTCAAGAGCAGCGATTTCTTTTCGCACTAATGCTTTCCCATCGTCATCATCGGTAGCACCTGATGATAACAGTGAAAGGAGTTTATTGCTACTGGGAAGAGTTGAGCCATGGGCGTCGTTGTCGTCGTTGTGGAGCATCCATTGCATTTGCATTCTTTCTCGACTTGAATTGGCGCGAGATGTCACAACACTAGCACGGTGGCTTCTCACTAAGGATGGAGTAAAGGCTGTGATACCGATTGGAATAATGGCTACCGATGAGAGGGTGACGATGCAAAATGATAGCAGCAGTAGTGGCGGTGGCGGCAATAATATCATGGCCATTGTCGTCGTAGATTTTTGGATTTGGTTTTGTAGTTGTAATACCATAGCTTGATGTTGCTTTCCTACTATTATTCTAGTAGAGAGAGTGAGAGCTACTAGTGCTGTTGATCACTAGCTGCCAATACTATGCCGCCGTGCCGGCTGCCATGGTCAAGAGTCAAGGTCAAGGTGTATCGCATCACATCAGGCGGGAAGAAAAGACTGGCGAAAATATGGCGGGAAGAGAGGAGTGGGAAAATTTGGCGGGAATGTGGTTGAAGCATCAAATGACCATGGCGACCGCCGCCGTCGCTCCATATTATTACATGATCATCTTCTTCCCATCGAGGGTATAGTACGGCCATGAAAAATGCACCCACAGATAGCTATTATTCTCCCCTGCTACCCACATGGCGATTGACTGCGTTATTTACGCGGGCTGGCTCGCCATCGGCGCTGCTGGTAGATGGGTTACAAGTTACAATAATGAACTATGAACTCAAAGATAGATCTGTTGCTGAGATGGTGAGTTTGTTACGCGCGCCGCGTTATATTGGAGGATGAGCTTACATTTCTCTCCTGTCCCTGGTGGTGTCGTCTAAAAGATTGAAGTAATATCAGTATCACATTGAGGTTGGATCGACGTCGACGTCAGCATCGCATATAAAAGTGCACTCACTACATTGATCCATCCTCTGAACCTGAACCAGCTGGCGTATCTTCCTAGATTCACGAGTAGTTGTGGCAGCAGTGGCGGAAGCGGTGGTGGTGGTGGTGGTGGTAGTGGTGGTGGTGGAAGAAATGGTAATAGCGGTGAAGTAGCAGTGGCGGAAATGATAAGTTCAAGTAGCGGGGTGCAAATGATGATATCGACTGAACAACAATTATTGGTCGACAACAGCAGAGCAGCAAACGATGCCAATCATCCAGCGTACGTGTTAGGATCTACTGCTCGACTTTTGGCTACATTGGCCACAACGGCACCATTGGAACTCATCCGTACCCGACAAATTAGTTTTACAACCACACGACAAACACGAAATGGTGGTACATCTACATCATCCTCCGTGGTCATACCAAGTATGATGGAGGAATTCAAACTCCTCACACGAACACGGGGTATTTCCCCCTTATATGCCGGTTTGGCATCCACGTTATGGAGAGATGTTCCCTTTTCATTTTACGTGCTATTCTTTGAATGATTTCTGCTTCATCATCGGATACATTGCTGGGACAATGGGGTATCGGTGGAGGATATGATAATGAAAGGGTGATGAAACTACCTCCTGGTATTTTGGCAATGCATGCATTTGTGGCTTGTGTTGCGGCATGATCGATTGCGTCTGCATTTACAACTTGAGTGATCGTCTTGTGCAGTTTGTCGATCGGTCATCCAATCTGCAATTGTCAATCAACTTACAACTTCCTCGTTTCGGTGCCATTTGGGGTTGTCAAAATGCGCCAACAAATGGTGAGTGTGGAAGGGTCGGAGTACTGTGGTCGGCAAGCTTGTGTCGAAAGCAGCAAGGGACGTGCTCCAACTACCTAGTACTTCTACTTCACCCACTACTATAAATGTTGGAACGTTTGGTTTCATGCAACAAATTGTACAAACGGTGGGCATATCTGGTTTGTGGAAGGGCAATTTAACGCGAATGGTGCAGATTGCGCCCGTAGGTAGTAAATCGTTTGATGTTCCATCGTCTGTCACTATTTTATCTGGAAGTGGATACTCAATATCAGATGGTGACATCTTGTTCTCTCTTTCGTTTTTTGAATCATTATAGCTGTGCGATTATGATATCACGCTACGAAATTGGAATGTTTTCGTCGGATGAGTGCTATCTTCTCCATCGTCTTCTACCAACGATGATGTGATCCGATTCATCCTCGTCGTAGATACTTTGGAATTAATGCTATCATCGGCATGAGCATCATCATCATCTGCCAAGTGCCATTGAGAAGCATTTGGCAAAGGTTGGAGTGGATGCAACGCAGATGTTGTAACTGGGTAGGAAGTGTGAGCGCGAGGATCCGAGGGAGAAGAGTAGAGATGTCGGAGCAGAGCTACACGTGGCACCGCTGGTGGTGATACAAAGATGGAATCAGAACCTACCGAGGAAGTTTTTGAAGGCGAGGATGGGCATTATGGCTTCAGGAGTTGCCAAACGTCAACGCAACGAATGCGATGAGTGTTTCAAGCGCGTACAATCAGTGGCAAGTTCTCACTGGCGTCCTCGTCCAGCGAGACGAGATTGAGGGTTGCCAAGTTGGTGGCGGAGAAGAAGGGACAGAAGAAGTGGTTTGGTGGGATTGGTGAGGGTGACCATACGAAGGCAGTGCATTTGGCCAAGTGGTGCAATACTGGGAAGAAGAGGAATGGGACGCATTATCAACGTTAGGACGTCGTGGTGGAAATTGTTGAAGTATGGGGTTTGGGGTTTGGGTGGCGTACCACAAAATTTGCTTTGATCAGATGTCGTCGCCCATTAGCAATCATCTCGACGTTTAAAGAAGTTAATATTAATGATACTATTTTGACTACTGCCGCCTCGCTCGCACACTAAGTCGGAACCAACTTACCACGCCGAATCGACCACCTCCGATTGAATTCGGGTAGCACCCATAACAGCACTAGCACAAAGTCGAATCACCATACCAGAAAGGGCTCGCTCGGTACTGAACCAATCACCTCCGACCGCGTAGTGCCCGTATCATAATCATCCTTGAGTTGGTTGTTGCATCATCCACATCGCATCACCAAAGCAGTTCACGTCAAAGTCTTGCATTTTTCCAGCGGTATTACTTGCATTACCACTCAGCATTTCAAGTAATAGCAAAAATTTCATGCAATGAACGCCTTCCAATGCTACCCACTTATTCACAAGAAGAAGCCGAGCAATATTAGAGGATAATCATCACCGTTGAGCATCAGTAAAGCATCCAAAATGCATCAAAAAGTTGCGAAATTGAGAGATTGAATGAAAAGATCCATTCAATCTCCATACCAAGATTAACCACCTATCCACGCACTCGAAGCCTCGCAGAGCGTCGGACTAAGCCATGCTTTGGGTCAGGTACCCAAATGGAACCGAGCACAGTGGCAGTGGTTGTGGGGGTAGTAGGAGGAACACACTCCAACGGCAATGAGATGTCGATTGGTATTGATTCCACCATATCAACTATCCAATCATCCGTGGCAATCGCTGCCTCCTCATTGGTGAGCTCGCGCACCACCAAATCCTCCATAGCAACTGGCTCCATATTCATTGTGTTCGTCTCCTCCACCAAATCCTCCGTAGCCTTTGATGCCTCCTCCTCCACTTCAACGCTGATATCAATGCCCATAGAAGGAAAGGAATCAACTGCACTCCCAGATGCACCGGTTGTTGATGGGAGGGAGAAGTAGTAGTCTCTGCCGTCATCCTCTTCTTCCTCGTCCTCCATCATACCGTAGCAAAATGGACCAGCGTCCTCATGATCCAAGGGTAGTAGGACCTCGTCAGGTTGTTGGACATGCTCCAACAGTTGCTCGGGTGGTGCCATCTCATCCACAATTGGCTCCCAGTCCATCTCTTCCACGTCCTCCTCCGGCAGAGTAGGGAAAAGTATAGTGGGCACAACGACAGCACCACCAGCATTCTTGGTAAAGCGACAAGTGTTCACCTTCTTCTCGAGGAGTGGATGGTGCATGCTCAAAGGCATCGTAGTACCATTCTCCTTCGAAGGGAGATCCAATACTTCCTGCGAATTTGGCATCGGCCTTGTTAAACTCAACAACCTGCTTGTGCTGGTCGAGATCGTCAGGCCAATGGACGCGCCGACGCGAGTTAACAGCAGATGTAGTAGTCCCAGCAGAGCGTAAGATTGAGGTAGGCACAGTAGGCATGTTGACGGCAGTGGCAGCGGGTTCGGTAGTGTTGTTGTTATTATTTTTGTTGTTATTGTTATTGTTGTTGTTGTTGTTGTTGTTGTTGGCACGACGAGAGTGCACCTTCTTCTTTCGAGGAGGGAGAGGTGGAAGACCTCGAGGCGCGCAGTAGAAGTAATTTGTGGAGGTGTTTTCCAGCGGCATAGGCTGAAGGTAGGGGTAGTTTGAAAACTTCATGATGTTGTTATTGATGATGATATTGTTCTAATTGATTTTGATGTAATTGGTTCTAAGTGCTTGTGAGATGAAGGACGATGGTGGCATTGGGGTGCATGAGAGTTTGGCACATCGGTGATGAAGGCCTCGGCAATTCCGAACGATTTCTCTACTCATTGGTTGATTGTTGCATGGATATGATGGAGTGTGCGCGACGACGGCTTCACTATGGTCGATGAGGTTGATCATGGTGTCGATCATGAGCACATCATCAGATCCTAGAAGCAAATGGGTCGGTTTCTACATAGGAACTAGTAACTAGCTTTGTCAAAGTTTTGTTGTACCAGTTCCTAAATGTGTAGAATTCTACTCAACGCACACGAATTCAGCCACTACACTCCATATTTTATTCTGGATGTCATGAATTCTTGACCATGATAGCCAACCTCCGACCTCCGTCCTCCGACGGTTAGGTAGATACTAGCCCGCCGACGATCCATCCAATGCAATTACTACCTACGCACATCGTTCACCCGGTGGCGGCTCGTTTCAGATTGCCGCCAAACGGTGGTGCAAGAAGTTTGATTGGGGCGTGCCGCATGTGACGGCCATCGATGAGATGACGATAAGTTATATTGGAGGAACAAAGTGTTGTAGCATATGAGATGGAGAAAGATATTATTCGGGGCGTGCTTGTAATTGAGGAGAGTATCAAATCGACTGTACCAACGAGTATGCTGGTGGACAATACAAGCCGGCGAGGGCGTATCTGAAAGTATTACTGCATGTCGAAATTTCTAGTAACGGGCTCCGATGCGGGCGAGATGAAATAATCTTCTCAACGCTCAACGCAAAAACTACCTACATACGAACCCCATTGACCATCAGTAAAGTATCTCACGGATATTCGAAATTGAAGATATCGGTATTGCACAACTATGGAGTGGGATGAGCTCCTTACCACGTTCCAGGGCACCAGGAAGCAGGAAGCAGAAAGAAAGCACTGGCAACAATAAGAACATGCTGTCGAACTGTGGGGCAAGTCGATGGGGGGTGTGGGTGTGGGCATGCCGCATTCGATGGCCATCGTGAGAGAAAGTCGTAGGGATAGCATGTGAGAGAGAAGATGAGAGCGGATGGTTTCTGCTGTTGCGATGAATAACCGAGCCGACGAACAGTGGAGAATGAGATCATCATATGCATGGCTTTCCTGAAGTTTAATAGACCGAATGGTAACTAGTAACTATTCAAAGATTTAATTCTTTCATCGCTGTCATCATATCGAGTTCACAGTCTCCACACATCGACAGTCGACCCATCCCAATTGACCAATACGTGAGGACAAAACTGCACCTACCAACCATTACCCTTCTGATCCTTTTCGTTTTGTTTTCTTCGGCGATTTCTTACCTTTGTGTTTGTCTTTCTTCGGCTTCTTCTCTTTGGATTTCATAACATTGCTTTCAACGCCTACCACTTCGGCAATCGGAACCATCGCAGTATTGGTGGATGCATTTACAGGAGGGTGTGGCATTTCTAAGCCCAGAAGGTCGGCAAATGCACTGTTGATGGGGTTGTTATTCGAACTCTCGACGTTGAAATCGTTTGCCCTTGTTCCAGCTAAATTGATTAAAGGAGAATCAAACGCAAGCAAATCGCCGA
This sequence comes from Discostella pseudostelligera, assembly GCA_036940085.1. Classification (NCBI taxonomy): domain Eukaryota; phylum Bacillariophyta; class Thalassiosirophyceae; order Thalassiosirales; family Thalassiosiraceae; genus Discostella; species Discostella pseudostelligera. Next base: position 14,922 of record JALLBK010000177.1, read on the forward strand.
CTGCAATCGTACTCTTCGACTTTGATGATTTGTTCTTGTTTGAAGACTTCTTTTTCTTCGTCTTGCCTTTGGAACCTTTGGCTTCTGCTTGCCTTTCCGGTACAACATAGTGTTCATTTCGTGGCATCACATCATCCTCGCCCAATGGAGTCGTAAGGTCTACCAACGCCAGGTTTTTCAGTTCTTTGCTCACATATCCTCGCTTTGGTCGTGACATATTGATATTGTCGTCTTCATCATCGCTTCCAACAATATGATGAGCTTTCATCGACCTTTTCTTTTTCTTCTTCTTCGCCTTTTCTCCACTGTAACCCTCGTCTGATTCGCCCCCACTATCGAGCTTTATCGAACCAAATCGTGTAGCAGCAGAATCTGCACCGTCCTTGGCTACTCCCTCGACACCACTGTCCAAAAGTCTTGCACTACGCGCAGCTGGGGAGCTGAGATAAAAGGGATCTCCTCCTCTTTGGCTGTTTGATGAGGGTAGGTTGCTGAAGGCCGATTTAGTGTCCACACCTCCGCTTACTTTGCCGAGCGTCGCCATTTCTGTGACTTCTCTCAATGCCCCACACAGTTGAGAACCCATGGAGCCCTCAACAGTATCCGCCCCTCCAGACAAATTGATCATAGCGGTATTTGGATGTTGCTTCGTGAAGCAGATACTTTCCACGCTACCCTTTGCATTGCCCTCTCTATCGAACCATTGGGTCTCTTCATTAAGAAACCAAAAAGCGTCCCAATCCACGTCCTTTTCCCATTGTTGAAACGATATGGGTGACGGAGGACCTTCAGCAAGTTTCCTTTTCTGGGTCTTTGCACTAATGGGCTTCATTGGTTCTGGGACGAGTAGATAGGTAAGCATTCGCGAAGCGAGTCTGCATTTTGACGCAACAGATGCGGAGGTAGCCAAGGTGAGATCACGAGGCAGGTCAATAGACAAGAGAAGTTGATGGGCTGTGAATGCACGCTCTTTTACTTCAACGTCGGGGCTCTCAAAAAATATCACCAAATTTCTCATCAAGGTTCCAACGCAAGCATGCAACTCCTCGTCGGTGCACTCGAACTTCTTGTCCAGGTTGATACCGTCGTTGGCTTGAGCTCGATGACTGCGCTCACATGCAGCTGCGAAGACTTTCATTGCGTTTTGAACAAACACAGCTTGTGTTGTCATTGGAAGGGGGTTGACACCTGCAGCATCGGTGGGGGATGTCAACGATTGAATCAGTGCGTGGTAAGGACCCTTCGACGTTGCATCATATCGGGGGTCCAAGCCATCATAGGATTCCAATGATTCGGGTATCAAGTGCGAATACTCCCCAACAATCCACGCTGCCGCCGGCAAGACCTCTGGTATAATATAGCGATCAATAGCATCCTTTTCATCCGTCCCCCCACTACTACCGGCGTTGCTACCTTCCATCCCTAGCAGGCCACGGCACACTAACACTTCTAAACTCCTCCTTACCGCATAACTCCTCACGGGCAAAACCCTCCACGCCACATCCATCCACTGCTTCGATATGGCCTCGCCTTGGCTTTTTACCCCCCTCACCCCCGCCAAGATGAGTAGCACATCCACATACCAAGCAAAATCCATGACCAATTCATACTTGTCCGACGAACACATGCGAATAATCTCTTGTACCAAATCGCAACGATATTCCCCACTTGCGAACTCGACGTGGCCCAACAATTGATTGATTAAATCAACGAGATTTCGTTGCGTAGTCACGAATTGCAGCAGGCTCAATGCTCGTGAGCGGATGGTAATATCGTCATCGCTCAAACATTTCAGAATAAGCCCCCTGCAGTCCGACTGCGAATGCAAAACTTTCGCCTGACTTTGGAGCAACGATCCAAATCCCACTAACCCAAGATACTTTAGATTCTGGTCCGGATCCGATATGAACCCTCGCAAGGTCTCGACACACAGCTCAACAACCTCGGGAATGTTCGATGGCTGCGTTCCATTTGCCTTCTTGACATACTGCAAGCAGAGTGTGATGGCAAACACGGCCTCGTACAACAAGCTTTTGGCATGCGTCGATTTCACAATGTTCGATAATGGCTCCAATAACTTTCGTGCCAATCGAGGTTCCTCCGGTACGAGACTTCCCAGCAGTTTCACAACCTTGATTAACATCCAATTATTCGCCGAGCTGGTTAGTAATTTGAAGAATGCCGGTGCTAGCGGTAAATAATTCTTTGGATTCTTATCACTCAATTCGGTAATCACATTCACCGCACACGACACCACACTGGGATGACTATCCTCGAGACATAATTTAATCGCATCAAAGCTAAGGCGCAATCCACGTGGATACTTTAGAAACACCTTGTAAAGACAAAGCAATGCCTTCTTGCGCACATAGGGACTGGGATGTTTGAGTAGATGGAGCAAATCGGGGAGTAGTTCCATACCCAAATCTTCCGTGACGATATTGCTAATGCAATTGATGGCCAGTCCGGCATGATAGATATTCTCGCCGCTCCCACCCACCGTCGCGCCACGCAATTCCTTCTTCAGTAGATTGGTAGTGAGAAGCACGACGGGACTTTTCTCCGGCTGATCCAAGCCCTGACATGCCGCCAAGTAGCCAATGCGCTTCAATGCAAATCGTGGACTGCTCATAACCTCCACGGCCGCAAAGGCTGCCCATTGGATGGAATACCCCATCATTTGAAGAAAGGTCAGCTTTTGCAATGCGTTGCTCTTGGTGAAGAAGTCGGGTGATTGTAGTTCATTCTTAATTTCGGCAATATTTTGAGAGATGTACAGGGCAGTATCGCGCTTGTGGCTGCGAATGCCGGTCACCAAGTCGGTGAGAGTCTTTTCGAACACCATGGCTGGCTGGCTGGCTGGCTGGCTGGCTGGCTGGCTGTGATCGATAGATGGTGGTGGCAGTGTGGTGATGATGATGATGATGATGATGATGATGCTGATGGGAGAGCTGGCAAAGGCAAGGGCGGTAGGTGGTGATGCTGGCGGAGGGGAGCGGATCGGAGGCGGCGGCCGGCGGCGGGGAGGCGGCGGGGCGGCGTAGTGTTGGCTTGGATTTGGATTTGGATTTGGATTTTTGGATTTGGTTTTGTGTGTCCTTTTTCCGCCAAATCACTCTCCAAATTTCCCTTCCCGCCACAACTTTCCCGCCATTAATTGCCTTCCCGCGATTTCCGCCGGTATCTTCTTTCGCCGAACATCCTTCCCGCTATTTCATCTTCTATCGCCAAACTCACTTCCCGCCATCTCCATCTCCATCTCCATCTCGCTCCATCCACCATCCCACATCGAAATCCATCCGCGCGCCGCACCTTCCTAAAGCCACCCGACGCCCGACGACGCCGCCGTCGACAGCCTTTGGTAGATACCCTATCTATACCTCGAGACGTCGCAGACGATACAGACGAAATGATATGACGACTTCGCAATCCTCTCCTCATCGCCAATCATTGCCATCCCATTTATTATGGAGGTCTCTATTGGGAGCATCCGCGGCGTGGTCTGGGAGCAGGTGGGTGAGTTGTTATGTTCATCGTGATATAATGATGTCTGTCGCTGTTTACGTCTCTGAATCAGAGAGCTGCATGGCGAATATGGGCAATTGTCATTATTTTGGCTCATATCGATATTCATCAGCTGACTGTCTCTTGTCTTTTTTCTTTTCTTGATGGAATGACGCATGAAACAAAATTATTGATATCTGGATATTGGATATCCTCTACAACGACTCATTGGTGACAACAACAAAAACAACAACAATAATAATTTTCACGCTATGAACAACAGCTCCCGCGGTGTCTACTTGGCAGATTCCAATGACGATCACGACAATAATGATGGCGCAATGCTTCAAAGCATCCCGACAGATGGGAGGCGAATGTTTCATTTGCCAATCTCTCTTCGAGATGCCATTGTTGACTTTACACTTCCTCCATTGACTTCCTATTCTTCTGGGTGTCATTCGTATTTGGATGATGGTAATACTATGAATGGGGGTAGTAGATCAGTCATCACGCCATGTGATCTTCGTAGGGATCAATGTCATCATCGCTATTGGAAAAAGAGGAGGAGGGAGAACAAACAATATAAGTCTGCATCGTCTTCATCGTCCATACGATTGTTATCCCGACCTCGGATTGTTGGCGCGACGCCACTTACTACTACTTCTACAAATGCATTTTTCCACTCCACAACTACGGTGGGGAGACGAGGAGGGGGAAATGTGTGGTCGTCACTATTTGCAGCAGGAGGAGGAATGAGCAATGAAGGCATCGCTTGCATGGATTTGGATCGTGGTCACGATGCAAATTATTCCACCAGCGGATCATCATCTCCCCCACGATATCTCTTGGTTGGATCCGGCGGAGCAGATTGTTCCATTGCACTTTACGATCTATCATGCTTTGGGAGTGACTCATATCTTTATCATCATCCTCAACAACGATCATCGTCGTCATCATCAATATCATCACATAATTTATCGTCGCTGCAAAAGCATCACTCGAAGGAGTCATCATTGTCGACACATCGTCCAATTGCGCGGTCACTGAGACAACAACATAATGTTGGAATGTCGTCATCCTCGGAGGAGGATGTTCCAGAAAATAATGTCCATGGCGTGCCGTCCGGTCATCGACATCCGCTACGAGGAGTCCATTGGTACCCAGGTGAGTTTATCACAAACAATGATAGTTCTGTACAATGCAAGCATCAACATTGATTCTAATTCTCACATTTTTATTTTCATCGTTGACTGTTGCGTCGTATTATTTGCTTCATTCCCTACCCTACCTCTCAACAATGCAGCGGATGTATACGGAGCTTTCGTCTCAGCCTCCATCTCAGGCGAGATATTAGTATGGGATGCACAAAACTTTGTTCCTGTCTTTGCAACCTATTCACACGTGTATAGCAGTACAAGTAACAACAGCAACAACCAGAGTAGTGGGTGGATGGGAAGAAGTAGAAGAACAGGTGGTGGTGGTAAATCCGTGGCGACTATCCAATGCACAGATCTTCCCAAAACTCCCGAGGGTTGTCCACATGGAAGTGCGTTGTTAGCGCTGGGTCTCGGTGGTGTTGACGGTAGAGGTGTCATTCAACTTTGTGATGCCTTTCGTGGTGGGAGTGCAACGCATGAATTGATTGGGCACTCTAGGAATGCTGGTGGTGGTGGTGGTGGTGGTGGAGTCAATGCCATTGCTTGGGATCCTTACCACCCATTTCGGCTAGCAAGTGGAGGTGACGATTGTACTGTCCGACTGTGGGACATTCGCAAAGCCGGTGCTGCTGCCTGTTTGGGTGTGCTCGATAAAGAGAAAGGAGCCAACTGTGGTGACAGTTATGACAGTTATTGCACTTTACCTACTCCGAAGAGATCGAAATCTTCTTGCATTTCGATGATGAGCAAGTCACACAACAACAACGACATCATGAATGGCATCGAATCGCATGAGGCACCCGTCACAGCCATAACATTTGCTCCATATGGCGATGATCTCGTGAGCGCGGCGTTAGATGGACAGATCAAACATTGGGATTTGCGACCGGATTCGTGTTTCACATCATCCTTTGCCGCCGCCAGAGACAATACAAAACGTACATTGGATTCTTGTAGTGGAGGAGGTGGTGGAGGAGGTAGAGGTGGTGTAGATCCATCCGTGGCCTACAGTGGGCGGCTAGTGCCAACTTCCTTCTTCGGTAATGATGGCAATTTTGGAAATGCAACACCAAAACCACCATCCCACCGTCAAACAATACGCCACAACAAATCATCATCTCTCGCCATAATTCAACCTGGTACAAGAACTACCGCCACTCTTCTCTCCACAACTGCAGGACAGTGCAATAGTTACTTCCATCGCGATGATGATGAATCGATGATGCATCGTTGGGAAAGGAGTGAGGATGAAAATAGCAATATGTCAATTCCTTCTTCGCCATTATTTAGTCTCCTCGAGGAACCAGCAGCAGCCTTTGAAGATGTCGACACCTGGTAGTCAACACTGGGGACAACTTTATCACAGCATCATCATCTGCGGAGCAATAATTAACCAAACTCTCAATCTCTCTGTCGTCATTTTATTCTTTGGCATTTACTATTGTCTAAACGGTATTATCCAAGCAATGGAGTATCTAGTACATTCATCCCGCCGTCCTACTACTTATTCGACGAGACAGCAGATCCACGTGTAAGGTCCATCTCGGATGAAAGACAGACTCAGATGGAACGCCGGCCCAACAGGAAGTGGCACACTTTTATGAGAAAAGAGAAGCTATTTTCGCAAAAAGCGAGAACGCAAGTTGGGTGCGATCTTCTTTGAGCGCTTGCTTTGCATTGCTGTGCTTTGGGGGAGCAACAACATCATGATGACCATGACCATGGCGGCCGGCAGGACAGTATCAATGCCGAGAGAGATTGGCGTATCGTAGTATTCGGTGTGGATGGATTGGTGAAGAAGTCGAGCTACGATACAATTTATTAGATATTGTGGTTGTTGATAGAGCCATCATGTCGGCCCGATCGCGCTACCTCGAAGCGATCTCGCCCCGCAGCAGCGAGGGAGGAGCGGCAGTGGCAGCACCGCCGCCTCCTCCACCACCGCCGCCGGGACCACCTCCCATGAGGAACAAGATCAAGCAGCAGCAACATCAACAACAGCAACATCGCGGTGATGCCCCGCAGAGCACCAAGCAAGATGTAATGAGTGTCAAGTCGGAGCATCTTGCAGGAGAAGCAATGGGCACCGCCGCCGCCGCTGCAATGCCAACAAATAATAATCCAGAAATCAACGAAATTGATCCAACAGCGACAGCGACGCAGCAGCAGATGGCAATGGCAGCATCATCGTCATCAGTAGTCAAGGGTGGCTCGCCATGGAGTCCCAAGGAGGAAATCCAGAGTGGAAATGTTGCCAAATTCCAACAAATGCTGTGGGGGGGAGGAGGAGGCGCAGGACAGGCTACTGAACAATCCAAGCAGGCTGGCAGTGCTAATAATACCCGAATGAGCAAGGGAGGCATCAACAGCAACAGTGGTGGTAGTGGTGGCGGTGTCATGTCGCCACACGTCATGCCGCCTGCGACACCCCCTCGCCATCATGGTTCCAGCTTTTCGCGATCGACGCCGAATAATCATCATTCGACAACTGTTAATGGCAGTAGCAGCAGCTACAACAACAACAATAATCATCATCATCACAACAACAACAACACTAACAAATTGACAACTTCCAGTGCCTCGCCAAAGTACAAGCGGAATGCACCGCCTCCACTGAATAGGGACGAATTTCCCAATAATAATTCTACCAGTACTACTGCACCATCATACACCACAACATCGTCGGCAAAGAAAACAATCATTACAACTGTTCCTCCACCTTCACTCATCTTGTCCAGTCCTGGGCGTAGCAGTGCACGTCGAGGTGGGGGTGGAGTTGTTGTTGCTGGTGCTGGACTAGGAGGAGCAGGAGGGATGGTGCACACCACCATCACCACCACCCCGAATCATGGTCATCCCATGACACAACATGCCACACCCATGTCGTCGTCATTACGTCAACGCGTTGGAAATTCACTCAGCTTGACACCGTTGGATACATCTTTTGGTGGTAGCGGTGGCGCTTCTGCTGCAGGTACTGGCGGCGGTGGTGGTGACAACAATGGCATCAAGAATGTTGTCGTCGATCGAACGTCTACTGCTACTACTTCTTCACCGAGTATGCCATCCTCGGTGTTGCCTCCTCCTCCCTCGTCCACCTCGAGAAGTCGCATTGCAGCATTGACTGGGATATTTGGTAACAACAACAAGAACAACAACAATAATAGTACTACTGGAGAAGGCATCATGATGAATGGTCCAAGTCCAAAGACTCCTGGCACCATGAATGTCACACGAAATCCAATCGGCGGCAACAGCAACAACAACAATAATAATAGCCTTCCCCTGCATGACACACACTCCTCCACCACCACCACTTCGGCATCTGTCATTGGCGATGGAATAGCCACCTTAACGGCATTCAAACGACCCAACACCAAGGTGGGATTAGTCTTTACTCGTCAATCATCCTCCCATCCCGAAATTGCCATCATCTCCAAAGTCTTGCCCGATAGTATATTTAGTCGTCATCGGCTATCGTCGACGACATCATTGACGCCTACTACTACTACAGCTTCTTCTTTGACTATTGCTGCTACTCCCAATAATAGCACTGGACTGGAGGGTGCCGAAGTCATTGCCGTGAACGGAACACCGGTTCGTGATCCAAGACATGCCGCGGAACTTGTGGCTAAGGCAGTTGAGGAGGTACGGCTTACAGTCAAGCGTGGTAATGCTGGTGGTGCTGCTGGTGGTGGTGGCACTACTAGCGAAACCGAGAGCAAAGGGAGAAACGATGTTGATTTAAGTGAAGGAAGAGATGGGAAGAAAAATGAGACTGATGATACGGTCGATTCAAAGGCACCTACTAGCACGTCAGCAGTATCACCAAAAATAATAATAGCGACGCCTCATCACCGTCGTCAGGGCAACGAAATATTGCAAGGTGGAGTAGTGGAGTTACAACCCGAGAATGGAGCATCATCATCATCATTACCGGTGGTGCCACATGTTACATCCATGGGAGAAGAGAGTCAATATTCCGTCATGACCGAAAAGGGTGATCTGGTAGACGACAACGTGGAGGAGGAGGGGGGATTAAGCAGCGCAGCACGCTTCGACACTGTAGTAGACAAGGAGAGTGGTCGAAATATCCCTACTAGTACTACCGGTGAAACTGCCGAGCGAGAAGGGATGATGATGATGATGATGGGAACAGAGAGCTCCAAATCTTCCGAAATTGCCGAACGACGACGAAAGGCGGCACAGGCAATGCTCCTTAGCGAAAGTTTAGTGGAGGACCCTATTCTTGGTGACGCAAGTACAAGGGAAAATCTATTCGATGACGCCAACATTAATGACGACTATTATGATGACTATGACGACGAGGATGATTGGAACCGTGATCAGAAAATTGATTTCAGTTCTGCAAAGTCTGATAATACTATGGGTGGTAAGAGAGTTTCTGACCCCATCCAGCTGGATCGTTTGGGAGTAGAGGAAGATGAGGTGTTCGATGATCCATTCATTACCACGGACAGCGGTAGGACCAGTAGTAAGGAAGGTTTGATTGCGAGCAATTCCAACATGTCCAATAATCCCTCGATGTCTCAATATAATGATGTGGCATCGAGTGCCACACCCAGGGCTAAGACCACCCCCAAAGCAAACGCCCCGCCCCTCTCGACGTCCGCCGCAGACAGACGCCGTCAAGCTGCGCTTAAAATGTACAATTCCTCTGAAATGGTCCCTGACAACGTTGATGATGTTCGTCTTGGAACAATAGACGCCGTTAGCCCTCCCGCTACTTCCAAACATGGAAGGGACAATGCTATGTTGTCACCATGGATGAAAGCGGAGCCACTGAATGAAGTTGGCCGCGTGACAAGCTTTGGTAGCACTACGAGCAGGGCTCGAACGGATATTACCACCTCCAGCGTAGCCACGGCAAGAATGGGTGGAAGTGGTCGTCCTAGTCCTCGATTATTTGGCAAGGGCGGTCCATCGTCGAGAGAATTTTCATTTAGCGACATGGCAGCGGCCTCGGCATTGGTAGCGCGTACTCATGCCGGTGCTTCTGCTGCTGCTGCACCGCCAACACCTGGCATCCATTCCAACGACAATGCATTGGGCAGCAGTCCAACAAAAGCGATTGAAAGTCCTGCTACACAACGTCGGCTACAGCGTGCTGTGGATCGTCAGCTGAGTGCAGATGGTGTTGCTGCTTCAATCTCTGGACCGAAGGGTGGTAATGGTAGTGGTGACAGTCTCAAAAGTCCATTAGTACCTCCAACAATGAGTCCAAATAATGTTACCCACACCACCCGTGACATGAATTCAGCAACCACTCCCAAATCCTTCAAAGTTACCCAACGGCATCTCGGTGATCATGATGAATTTGCCGATGATTCACTTCCTGGGGTCATTGATAGTAATGATGCTGGTGCAATAGCACATCCCATCTTGAATACGGCGAGCGAGAGTGCACTTGTTAGCAACAGAGCAGGTGCTGAAATTCCTCGTAGCACTCGAAATTCGTTGCGATTCGGTAAGATGGCACCACGGGGAAGGCAGCGGGGGCAGTCGGCTGGAATTGCACAGACTGGGTATTCGCAGGTGCAGGAAGAGGCGCCAAAAAAGAAGATAACGAGTATATTTGGAGTGGCTAAATTGATTCGTAAAGCGAGCGTGAGTCTCTTTCAATTCTTCTGTCTATGGGCTTGTGGATATGCTGTGTATTGATGTGTGACCGCTACTTTGCACTCAATGACCCCTCCCTCTCTATCCATCTCTCGTCACGCACACAGTCCAAAAAGTCGAAGTCATCCAAGAAGGGCAAATCCCTCGAAGATGATACCCATCTATTTGATCCGGATAGTAAGGTGGATGGGTCGCCGACTGTCGTCTCCACCCGAAATCCAAGTCCCCTGAGCAATATTAGTCCATCCTCGGCATCGTTGCCCCCCAAGCCTACTTCTGCTCTAACAGTCGTTCAAAGTAATGATGTGCCCGAGCCATTGCCAATGCCACCTCCACTCATACCAGCTCCGGAGGCATCCGATCCGTTTGATACTCTCTCTCCTGCAGCTGATGAGGACGATGGATGGGAACATTCGGAGTTCTTCAAAGAAAATACTTTTGGCTCCGTGCCGTTTAGTCAAGATCGCGTCACAGGAGATAACAGGAGAGGAGATGATGCCTTTGGCTTTCCTACCAAGTCCACATCAGACAGTGCCGCGGGGGATATCACGCACAACGAGATAATTGTGAACGCCGATTCAGATGTATTTTTTGATCTCGCTGCAAATGGTGCTGATTCTTGGGGTGAACCGACTGCGATGTTGCCAGTTGACTTTACTCCGCGAAAGAATACATCATCTGCTGCGCAACACTCCAAAGATCATACCGATAACTGTGATGCCTTTAGTTACGACGCTAGTGAAATGAGCGAGGTCACCAATCCAACTTATGCCAGCGCTACAGTGATGCAAAATACTCTTACTTCTACAAGACCAGATCCGGATGGCGATGACGCCCGCAGAANGCTGATAAATCGGACTCTTCGATTGAAGGGCAGAGAACAGCTGAGATGTTGGCTACGGAGGGGAAAGAGAATCAACAACGGAGCGGGAAACGGTACATTGGTGACTCCGGGAAAGCGCCGCCGTCGTTGGCGTCATCTGCACATGCTACCGAGAAGCTCGGAGTTGTCAAAAGCGACGATAACACACGATTTGATGTCGACCAGGGGACGACGACAAACATTCCTCGGGTTGCCAAATCCCGGATCATGGCCAAGTATGCCAAGAGTGGCAAAGTTCGAAGGACGAATGAGAGCCTGGGTACTATCCACAGCTCACCAGTGGGTAGTACCAAGACCGAGCCGCAGTCCCCTCCTCGCTCTGTCGACAGTGCTGTGTCCTCAGGTGCAATAAGTAGAACCGGGATGCAACATCAGGAAGCAAAGGTAATATCTGCAACGAAATCGATAACTCAGCTCTCTGCAGAGCCACCTCTTGGGCGTAAGGGCAGGGCTGTTTTGGCGTCAGCGAAGACTTCAGCTGCAGTTCAGTCAACACGGGATCCAAACAATGCTCAACCTCAGCCCAATACCCTGCAACAAGGGATAAATCCGGCAACAACCTCCACTCTGGCATATCGACGCGGTCGAAAGTCCCCAATGAGACAATTGACGTCGGCAACTGCGGCGAATATTTCTCCTACCAAATCGATTGAGGTAAGGGGATCACCCAAAAGGTCCCCTACAGAAAAGTACGGTGCCAACACTCGCAAGAAAAAGGTTTCTCCCTCAGTGGTGGATAATCCTGCTTATTATTCGGTAAGAGTACCATGGTTCTAATTCAATTTTCTTTTTTCTTCTTCGCCATATCCATACCTTTTTGTGTGCAATTTGGAACATACCGCATACACCAGATGGATTCTCGTCTGGGGCAAATCAAGGATCCCATTCAGCGTGCGGGCGTGAGGCTCCTGTGGGCGGCAGCTATTCCAATTCAGACGCAGGCACGTCGATTTTTGGCTCGTCAGGCTGCCATAAGAAGGATGTGTGCTGTTTTAACCATACAAGCGGTAAGTCCGAAAATCAGACCGGAGTATCTCTGAGATCTCAGTGACGAAAATAGGTAGTCTTATTCCCCACGCATTTTTACGTACACTATAGTTCGTCCGCCGATGGCTCGCCGAGCGCGACCTTGAAATTGCCATCTGGTCGGCGATCCAAATTCAATCAGCGTTCCGAGGTTGGTTTGCACGTGACTCTCTCGAGGATAATCATTACTGCGCAACCCAAATCCAACGCGTTGTGCGCGGTTACCTTGCCACAATGCATGTGTTTGAGGATCTGTACAGCATAACAATCGTGCAAAGTGTGGTGCGCATGCATTTGGCAATAAACGTTGCAGTTGATCGATTGTCGAGCATTATTGCCATACAGTCTTGGTGGCGTGGAATAAAAACTCGTGATCTCATTGAAGAGATGGATTACAGTGCTGTCGCCATTCAAGCCCACTGGAGGCGGTATCGCGCCCAAATGTCATACCAGTTTGATATTATCGACGTAATTATTGTGCAGAGCGTTGCACGACGGTGGAAGACTCGCCGGGTTCTTGCGTGCGTGCGCCTCCAGTGCCTTGCCCGTGGCTTGATTGCCAAGAAGAGATTTCATGAGAAGATGTCTCTGCATGTGTTGGTTACTCGTCACACTAGTGCTACGAAGATTCAGGCACGATGGCGGTCGCATTCCGCGCAAATTAAATTGCTTCGTTATATTGCAGCAACTAGAATTCAGGCTCGATGGAGGACTTATTTTGCTGAGGAGCAGTACTTACTTGAAAGATCGGCAACGAAGATTCAATCATGCTGGAGGTCATACACTGCACAAGTGCATTTGTTAGTGTCGGTTGTCAACGTCATCGTGATTCAGGTATGTGTAGCGGCTGCATTGTTGGATTTCCGTTGCACTGGCATCTATCTAATGCTCGATTTATTCATGTATATGAATATTCCAACAGAGTCTCTGGCGGCGTAGGGCTGCTGTGAAATTATACAAGCCACTATTGCATAGAATAAGAATCGCAAAAGAACGCAAGAGGCAAAATTCCGCCGTAACCATCCAGAGCGCATGGCGAGGATTTGTTGTGTACTCGTTTTACCTTATCAAGCGGTATGAGAATAAGGCAGCTACAAAAATTCAAGCTTCGTGGCGTGGATATTGGCAAGAGACAAATTACTCGGTCATGTACTGTGCGGTATGTGTCGTGAAGTTCATTTGAATTTCTTTGCATTTCATGGATGGCATTCTGAACCCTCATTTATTATCCATTTTTTATTTTTCAGATTGTGAAAGTTCAAGCGTTAGTCAGGGGTCACCAAGATCGCTCTTGGCATGTCTTCCAGAACAACTGCGCCACCATCATTCAAGCTTCGACGCGGCGCTTTCTTATAAGGAAGGAATGTCACAATGAGAGCATGGTATCCATTCTAATTGCTGCAGCAGCCAACTCGCTTCGCATGAGAAATGCAGCGACCCGGTTGCAACTGTGGTGGATTGAGGAGTTGTGGATGAAGAAGGAGAAACAAGCGGCTTTGGTCATTGAGCGATTCTTCATTTATGTTAAAAAAGAAGTTGAAAAGGAAGTGGCGGCATTAAAGAAAAAGAAGAAAGATAAGCGACGACGTCGTAAGATGAAGCAGTGTGACGACTACATTTTAGAACGAGCTTGGTTGGGAGTGGCCAATGATGATGTTCCCATCCCATCAGAAACTCCTGCAGCGCAGTCTGCAGCGCTGTACCTTCCTACTGTCCACGGTGACAGGAAACCGCACAAAAAGCACGACGTTCGAGCCAGAGGAGTGGCTCCGTCAGTTGAGGAGGACGTGCAAAGTGATGTTTCTGGTCTGACCGATCTGGACTTTGGTGCTCGCAGCAGTCGATTGAAAAAGAGCCAAAAAGAATTCGTAGAAGATGCTTCATTGGAAGATGCTTTTCAAGATTCGGAAGTAGAATTTACAAAAGAGAAGAGACGTGGAAATGAATTTGATGTTAAGCGAAGACAACGCTTAGGCTACCCGCGTCGATATGACCGCTGAGTGACTGCTTTTCTTGTCGATGTTGACGGAGGGGGAACCTTCTTTAGTTATTGTTATTGTAATCATGAAACTCGCGTAATAAAAAACGTTAAATATCATTCGCTCTTGATAGCATATTGTAATTGCGTAGCTAGTGCCGTGCATCCATATCTAATTATTTGTTTCTGCTTGTTCCCACCAAACATGCACCACCGTCTGAGGACCGCCGACAGGACGAGGAAAATACCATCAACTCCGTCGCATCCGACATGTCTGAGTACAAATCATTGGTGCTTGGGATTGACGATTCAAAGAGTCGAATATTGAGCTTCGCCGACAAAGCCCCATCACCGAAGGGCGACACCATCAACAACCTACAGGTTCTTTACTGAGCATCGACTACATCTCGAAAGAATAAGAGCTCGACCAAGCTCGTCTTATTGTCTATGCCTGATGCTCCATCGATCCAAAACGTCAAACCAATCATCAATTGGGCATAGTCCCGGCGAATCAATCATCAGATGTTGGAGAGTAAGTTGGCCATAACGACGAAGGAGGAGGAGTGGGCTAAGAAGATGCAACGAGGTAACAGATTATTTGGAACTAAGACAGAATGAACAGAATGAAATAGGAGATAAGCATTACGTGCACTTACGGAAGCAACAAGAGCCGAAGAATGAAATACATTTGCTTCAGCAGAATCTAGAGTAATAACCAACTCTGGACTGAGCATCCCATCATTTCTCTCACGCGATGCGAACGTGATACCATTGTCTGAAGTCGTCGTGATCATAAAACTAATCACAACATTCGGATCTTCATTCATCGCAAAGGCATCTGTCACGTCCACTTCGTTCCAGTCAAATGGCCAAACCCAATCAATTGATCCTACTTGGAATTCGTCAGATCTATTAAGTTTGTCCACGCTGTCCCAAGTCAAGATGGTCTCAGCCCAACGATTCGCATTCGGAAGTGCATAAACGATGGCGTCGCCGCCTTCATCCAAGGAGTACAGACGTATCTTAGCGTTCATCACTTTCAGTGCTTGCATTGTTCGTGGCTCATTTCGGGATACAGATCGGCTCAGCCGCTGGACTTGTAAGTACTCATCGATAGCCGAAGAAACATCAAATGTAACAAGCGACCAGGATCTTGGTGATCCATCCACCCGTAAGCGTTCGGAGGAACCAAAATTTGTGTCAGCGTCCGTCTCGTCGAGGTAAGTGTCTTTTGAGGCTTGAACTGTCACCGATTGCATTAATACTGGTATTTGTGACGGTTCAATCGAAGTAGGTTTCACAGTTGGGACCTCGTCGGACATTGTTGTATCAGTGCTCTGTGGGGTGAGCTGGATCGAGGGCTGCAGGATGTAAAAACATTGAGCAACATGAGTGATGTAGAAATTCAAAACGGCGAAATGAAAACATAAAGTGTGTTACCTCAGCAGTAGGTTCTTTCGATGGAATTGGAGAGGGCTAAAGCAAATGATAAGAAGCAAGGTAGCTCCAACTTTCAATCGAACATCCTCAGCAGAACTCACCTTCGACATCGGTGTTTCAGTTGGTTCGGGCGATGGCCTATTTGACGGGGAATCGATTATCAATACTTGTTGCAATGGATCGTTTGTTGGAGAGTCGGAAAAAACTGGCGGTTGAGATGGCTCACTCGATGGAATCCATGGTGAGGAAGTGGATACTTCTGGCACTGAGCTATCGCAAGGGGCAAGACATGCATCGGTGGATATGCAAGTATATTGCAGAGTGCCCTCCATAATTGCGCAATCACACACAAAAGAATTGTACGTTTCTCCGCAACAACTTTCAGTCGATCCATCCGCACAGCGCATTCCTTCCTCTGAGCACTGAGCACCGGCATAGCAATCATCGAGGACCAAGACTGATTGGAATGGGGCGTCTTCAGCACTGGGCGGACGACCCTCTTGAATATTTTCGCCCGTGGCATTTACAGCTTCATCCAATCTCGAGGATACCGATGAGTCATCGCTGCCGCCATTTATTACATCTGGCCAGAAGAATGCAAGAACAAGAGTCGTGACACTTCCGAGGAACATCAACATCGAGCAAAGTACAATGAGCTTGACCCATCGCGACGATGATGTGAACCAGCTGCAATTCCAGCGACAATATCTTTTGTTCGTATCTGCATACCTCATTGCAGCTTCTTCATCGACATATCCACTTCCTTCACCAAACGACACGACCCTTTGAAGATCTTCCGCATTTTTGTACAGAGTAATGTCATTGGCCTGGCTTGATTGTCGAGGGGGTGGCGGCGCTGGCAGCGATTCTACGAGGCTGTGGTCAGATTCAGGTGCAGTTGTTGCTACAGCAGCTCTAGGTGGAGAATCGACGACGCCAGAATGGTATCCATTGCTTCCATCACCATGAGGTTCAACCTCATGGATAATGTTGGCTTTGATCGCCTCGGACATCCCAACCTTTCGAGCGTCGTAACAATAATCGTCGGTCAATGCCGAATAGTTCGACGTGAAGTTGGATTCCCCTAGTGTTGCGTTATCAATGTAGGCCCGACCGTAGGAATAAGTGTCGATGCTTTGGTTCTCATCCCTTCCGACTTTATGCGAATCTCTCGAAATTAAATCTCCCAAGGTTGCTGGATTGGTGGAATCCGCTTTGCTCAGAGTGGATGCATACATGTCGTAATCATTACGACGACCGGAATTAGTTGCGGAGTCAACGATGCCCGCATGGACAAGAAAGGATGAACCAACCGATTGCTGCTCAACATCAACGTCTTCAACCTGAGCATTTACAAGGAAATCATTATCACAATCATTGTCAAGAGGCAATGAATCATTGGGTGCTATCTCAATGTCTTCAACCAGAACATTGACGAGGAACGAAGAGTCATCAGCATCAACATCCTGCACCACAATGTCAGCATGACTCATTGCTGCAAGACGATCACGAGCACGTTGAAGAAAATTTAATCTCTTCGCCTCTGTCCCCCTTGATTGCGCCCAACTATTGATAGTGTGTTCGTCGGTGGGATATCCGTCGTCTTCATCATCATAACTGTCAAAATAATTCTGAGTAGCAGTTGAAGTGGTGTTGTTCATAGTCATAGCTTCTCCGTCTTTCCATGAATTGGCATTCTTGACATCTCCATGATTTGCGTCTCCGCATGCAGTAGTATTGACAATATTGTCCGCATCCTGAGGTGTAAATTTGCTCAATGAGGGAAAAGATATTCCCGATCCCGACGACTGGCTGTACTCGTCGCGACCGCTGTGACTTCGACTGTCGTTCATCATAATAGGAGCTGCAAGTATCTACTAACGTCGCGATGGCAGCACGAAGCTGGCGGCAATATCCAAGATTTATGGCAGCATATCGGATGGACGAATTTGAGCATGTCCGCGAAATTGGCATCGGCATGGTGCGTCGCAAGATCGTCATGGTGTCGGAGGTTGGAGTTGGCTGGAGGTGAGGCGTGTGGCGGCGGTGGCTGGCGGTGGGCGGAGTGTTGTTGTTGCTTTTGCTGGGTTTCAAGGGAGTGGGGACAGAAAAGCGCGCCAAAAATGGTATGAAGTCATCATGCATGTAGAAGACGCGCCATAATTAATATGAAGTCCTTACATTATACGTAGAAAAAGTACCAGTTTCGGCTCGTTCACTGCTCCCGCGGCTCTCGTCACCACAAAATCCATCTCTGTATGGTGGTACTCCTAGATAAGTAATTACACGTGGAAAGGGGGTTTGGCGGGAAGAAGTGGCGAAAATAATATTCATATGGCGGGAAGAATATTTGGCGATAAAGAGTGTTGAGAATAATGGCGGGAAGAAATTTCCGATTTGGATTTGGATTTACCTCTTCGTGTATCCATATCTTGCCTCAAGTATGGTACTTACCTGCGTGCCACTCTAACC
>JALLBK010000178.1:0-27710 GCA_036940085.1 Discostella pseudostelligera
CGAGATTATCCAATATCACCGAAGTGGAATCTACACGATCATCCACCACCTTCGCCTTTTTCTTGTACATAGGTGGTGTCGACCTTTCTACCATCTCCTTCTCGACTACCAAATCATCTTTGAATGGATCGTCATTCTTCTCCCAAAGTTGTTGACGTTGAGTCATCCCTGGCCTGCTCGGCTTTGACGAACTCCTTTTCATACTCGGCGCCGTTGTCGGATCTGTAGTCGCTATGTCCGATGTGTTTGCCATTGGATTGTTCATCGTAGTCGTTGCCTCCATACACCATCGTCGATGCTCGATCGCATTGGAATTTGAAAAAGGCATTGCTTCTACCATGCTATCAAGCGGCGACAATGGGCACTCCCCCGTCATTTCGCTTGGTGCCTTAACGGACAAATGAAAATCAATTCAGTAATGAGTAATTTTAATTGTTTCAAAATCGTAATTCCATAAACGACCTTTTTGAAGGCAATTTAGTATTTAATTTTAAGAGATTCAATTTTACTTATTGCTCATATCGGATATTTCAAGAAGGAATTGGTACAATTTATGGCGGCAGAATTCATCAATGATTCTCCCGCCATAACGTCAAATCCCGAAGCCGGGTTTTTGCGCATGTACAACTCATTTGCCACCAGATGACGTTCGTCTTGTATGAGTTTCAAAACTCGTTTCAAATCGTACAATGGAGACGAGGAAGGAGTGCCATTGTCGACTAATACCGTGGTGGTTCCACTGCCCCTATTTTCACTAGTACTACCCGGGCGTGATGACAATGCAAATGATTGTACTGAGGATAAGATGGGAAGGGGTGACGACAACACCAACGGCAATGGAGATGGTGGATCTCGAGCAGATTGGCCATCGTTTGAAAGCCGTCGACCGCTCGTGTCATTCTCGTCATCGCGATGGTCATCATCGTCAACTGTGTCGACTACAGGTGGAAGTGGAACGCTCTTCGATTGAAGGAACAGTCTTTGCTTCATCGAGGATTTTGAAATGTTCATGTAGGGCATCGTTCGTGTAGAACCGCCGCCGCCACTGGCGGAGCGCGATCGCAATGCTGGCGCAGCCAATGGTCGATGGAGCCTATGGCGCCAGCAGCACTTTCCGTGTCAGACCGCTTACGAACTATCTTTATCGCCGTCCCTCTCTTTCTAGCTACTTATCCGTTTCATCGCCTGCCCCGAAGCCACTCGAGGATACCAAGGCCAAGGCCAAGACTCGACTCGACTCATCTTGCCACGTGGCATGTGGCAATAACTACACGTGGAAGCAAATCTGTGGCTGACATCTGGCCGTCGTCAAATCAGCCTGACGTCATCATACGTCACACAGCAAAAGCGACCATCCCCATCCGATCCGCCCACCGACACCGACACCGACACCGACACCGACCAGCGGCAATAGCGGCAATAGCGGCAATAGCGGCAATGGCCATAACGATCCAAATGGTGACATCCGGCGCTACCATGGCAGCAACGACCGCCATACTGGATCAAGTTTATTCTGACTCAACGCTGGATTCCGAGGAAGCGCAAATGCACGCTTCGGTACTATTGGAATCGAGACATTTGAACAGTACGAAGGATGAGCACCAGATTTGGGTGAAATGATTACCAACTAGAGTCCATTTATGTTAATACAGTGAATCATGATTGAAAGATTCGTTCTAGCCTCTCTGTATCGACAGTCAGCGTGCCCACTTTGTCAGCTAAAGGTTTAGCACATGCTCCGATTTTGGGAATTCTTGAGCGGACACCTTGGCCGTCTCTAGAAAAATAACGAAATTTCCGAGGTGGGTGCGTGCAAAGCATGAGCGGGGACAATGACATGCCGCCTTCTGTTTCAAGATGAGGCGGAACTCGTCGAGAGTACATAGAACTTCGCCTCAATCCTCGATTTGCTAGATTCAGTTCTCTACATTCGAGGGGCTGTTGATCTAGTCGGCTCGTTGATAGCTCCGCATGCACCGGCTCTTCGTGTTCTAATTGCTCATCAAATTCATGATCGTTATTTGATCTGATTTCAGCATCAGATATTCCTGCAGATTGGTTTCTTTCAATATCATTGTTCCGCCGAGGTTGCGTATCCTCGGCCCCATTTTCGATGGTTTCGTCCGCCTCTTTGATAGTTGTTGGACTAGTGGATGCATTCACAAGACGAAATACTACACTCATTGGTGAGCTTCCTTTCTCACAGGTCTTGTTAGTATCCACTAACGCAAGATCAAATTTTAGAGGCTCATTCGGATTTGCCGGAGTAAGTGCGACATTATTCTCCTCTGGCGGCTCTATGCGGCGTCCCGGATCGGGTCTGTGAATTTTTACTGAAGGCACGTCGTCATCTACTCTAGTCCTCGCAATATTTACATCAGGGAAACTATTCTCCTCACCTTCGGTGAAGCAATTTATCGCGTTATCTGGTGCGCAGTACCTTGTGTGAAGGTCTTCGCCGCAAGTAAACATAGAATTGATTCTAGCAAGAGTTCCAAGTACACTGGTTAAGCTGCGACAATCCAATGTTTCGTCAGCGGCGTCGCTTGTGTATACAAAATGCCTGCAATCAAAACTTGATTCAGGTGGAGAAAAGGAGTTCTCGACATCACCGGTGCAATGTGCAGCACATGCTTTCTCGTCATGTAATACTTGCGGACATGGAGTGGGTATCATATTCGGATTCTCAGCTACTCGGTAGCGTTTATTATCTCCGGGCTTCTCACCTGCTGTCGCTACGCATTCATTGACAGTTTCAACTTTCCGCTTGCAATTCTGCTTGATTTCCTCGGGAGGATCAATACCAATTCTTGTACATATATCATTCTCCTGCCCTCTAGAGAAACTATCTTCAAGCTTCATGGGTTTGAGGCAACTCATAACGTTGTGCTGCCATTCATTCTCGGTACAATCATTCAGATTCAATAGCGATTTAATCGGGCTATGTTGTTGTTGCAATCGACGTTCTATTTCAACGCATCCGCTTGTTGTTCGTTCTAGAGTCGATGAATTTATTTGACCACAATCAGAAGAATATGCAATACCAGACTCTCTGGATAATAGACAATGATCAAGAACCGCATGTAGAGTCTGAAATGCATCACTGCTATTCGACCTCATTGAGTCGATCGAAGCATCATCCCGAGGTAAGTCTATAATTCTAGAGCCGGCGTTACTACATGCATTCTTATACCCGCTTCTACTAGCGGCCTCTGATTGTTGCGACCACTCTTCAAATAACGAGTCGGGAGAGGAGACTATTTCTTTCATTCGCCCGCTATCATGCTGTGCAATGAATTCACCGTGGATTGTGTCGAACTCTTGGCTGCTATTCTGGCTATCCTGGGGGATTTCTTTTTCAGGGCTTTCGGGTACGGTGTCAAGGACGACATTCAGATTGTGAGTACTACCTTCGATCTTGGTCCTGCGAAGAGCCCTGAATCGTTTTACCCACCATCTTTGAATGGCGAGTATGCGTTGGTACGTAGACGAAAAGCCACTGATTTGCCGTAGCGTTCCAGACGCAATCACCACTTCGAGTTTTCCAATCAATGAATTGGCGACTGGGTCCAGTACATCGAACGGACCTTGAGCAACAAGATCTGGTAGCCAATTGCAGAGCTGCAGTTGGGATGTATTCGGGGGATTTACACGAAACGGTATTTTTGATAGACCGACCAAACACTGCTCTTTGGAGCTGAAATCATCATCCGCAGCGTTGTGGCAATGCAATATTTGGAGAATGACGAATCTTTCATCAATGGTTTCCGTCTCTAATGGGACTTGCCATGAGCAGACAGAATTTGGTGCTGTACTGCCGTCGTATGATCGCAAGATGAATGGTTCTTGTCCCAATTCGTGTACGCTGCAGCAGTCGCTAATGCAAGGCGGGACGTTGCCGTGTTGAATAAACAACTGATTGGTACAAGACAAGCCTAGCTTTACGCAGCCCTTCTTCTCATTAATGGAGTCCAATAACGAAATCGACATGTTTTCAACTCCGACCCAAAGCCAATTCGTTGGTTTTGTCACTGAATTCGGCACTGCATTCTGATCGCGTGCGTCCTTGAGTGACAAATAATCCTCTTTGCCGCATTCAGCACTTTTGATCTCTCTAACCTGACGAGGAGACGAGCTGTCAACGGCCGACCCCACAACGTAGTCATCAATTTGCGCTCGTGCGAAATAGGACAAAAGAACGGAAATTGGGTGCGGAATGGATACCGAAGGAGCATTATGTGGTGCTGTCACTACAACCCTTTCGCGTTCGTCGGCCATCGCTATCGATGAGACTCGCGATTCAGTTGTTGCACTGCTTGGGATGGAAGGGTATAGTCCAAGATTCATTGACAGCTTTCCAATGACTGTGTCCGCATCAGCAACATCCTCAAAAACTGCATTTCTTGTTGCGACCAAATCAAGTTCCACCCTAACTGACAGCGTTTCAGATAGTATGACATCACGAAGCCTGAAAAGGGCTTTAGCCAATAATGCCTTACTAGTTTGGGAGAAAGGGATGGTACTCTTCGCCTTACTCGCAAGCATGGCAACGCGTGGAAGACGTGGGCGTCTTGTTAAAATGGATTCTTGGCAGAAGAGAGAAAAATCCAAATTGCCATCCAACCACCGGCGAACAGAATTATCATCATTGAAATTCACTTGCATCTGCTTCGCATATTCTATCCTATGAAGAAACATGTCGTTCTTTCTTCCGATCGGCATTCCTTTCATCGCCGCTGACCTTCGTCCTGTCTTAACCAATTTGCATTGCTCTCCTGGTTGCTTGCACAACCTGATTTCGACAAGATCAACGTCCACACTCATCTCGGAAGAGAACGAATGTGGATTATACTGTAAATACAAGACATTGTCCTTGACTTTATTCGCAATTTCCGCCATCAAAGTAATTTCATCAACTTCAAGTTTTAGCATGCCAACTTTTCGCAGAGTACTTGATTTGATTGGCCCTGTAGACATTAGGCACGGGAACTCCTTTGCTGGTGGCGAGTTCGCGTTGGCGACGATTCGTGAAATCCAATTATCATACGGATCAAAATGAGACTGTATCGCCGAATCGACAGTGGGAATAGTCAGATCATCGATGCAAAGGTCAAGCAATTCCTCAAGCAGACTTCGTTTCTCCTCAGTACTGGTGGCACATGAAAACCCGCTCTGATCCCTCACAGAGTCACCTATTTCGAGATGAGTGCAGTTTTTACAATGAGCGCATGGAATTTTAGGCACCGGTGGATTCGCATTGGTTACGCGTCGAAGACTATTTTGCGGTGAATCTTGCGGAAATATTGTTAACGAGCTAGCAGTCGGTGCGGCAACGAAGAGATCTGCAAAAAGATCGAAGTCAAGCTTGAAAATCGCTTCCCCAATAATATGGCTCTTTTGATCATTCATTTCTGAATTAGGGCGAAATATTGTCAGCTTCCGATGCAGCGAAATGTTGATATTTTCAGCTGGATTACCTTGTGCAGAATCCAAGTTAGGCATGTTATCGATACATATATCTCGAATATAAGCAGATCCGACATAGTCAGCATCGAGAAGAGCACCATCGATGCCCATATTCGGGCCTGAACGCTGCCGTCGGGCTTCATTTCGCCTCAGAAATGCAACTTGTAGCGGCGAAGCATCTTTCAAGTATGAATTCAAAGCATGAATACTCCCGACCAAAGGATATTCGATTGCATGTGATCCGACAGCACCTGATTTACTGGACCATTCTTTGTTAATCGGGAAAACATAGGAGCATATCGGCTCTCCCCAAAACTGAACTCTAGCATATGTGTCTGTCGGTGAGCACACTAGAAGGCGAATCGTCAATGTGCCAATGCGTTCACCAATGACTCGTGGGGGCAACGAAGGACCTCGAGAAGATATCATTTAATCGGGAAATCCTCTCTATTGAAACCGAAACTGGCAAAAATTTAAAAAGGTAAAATTGGGAAGCCGCGATCCTCATTTTCACATCCTCCGATAAGTAGCCTCTTTTCGGACAGAGGCAACTGATTCTTGCTTGCCCACTTTTGGAAGGCAGGTGGATGATATTAGACGCAGACTGAATCAAGATGTAGCGGCCTCGTATCTGTCGTCAACACTTTTCAGGCGCCTCCTCGCGGTCGCGTACCACGACAACATGATAATCTCAGTCGACTGAGTTATCTTCTGCGAAGTCAATTTGTATTCGGGCTCTTCGAGACACGGCCCGTCGTCATCCGTGTAGTTTTGCCTTTTCTGAACACAGGAAAGGCAAACAGTTTGATACCGCTGGTGTCTCTTCCAGAACCTCTTGAAAAGCACTTGATCGACTTCCTCCGTAGGATTTTCATCCCTAAACAGTTTGTCTATCTCAGCCATGCTACGCAGTGTTTCAACTCGGAGGTGACTGCGACTCAAACAAAGCTGACATTCATTCCCTTTGGCCTGCATGATTAAAGGCTGCACGAGTTTGTTGAGTTTGAGCTGTCTTCCAGCTCGCTCGAGCCAAGTTCGGGCAAACGTTCTAGTGGAGTCTGTCACAACAGGAGTATCAAACTTCGGCACATCATCGCTGTCACTATCGCTACTCAGATCTTCGTTCAGCTCACTTAATATTCGGGCAAACTGATTTATCATGTAAGGTTTCAGTGAATCGCATACTCTCGGGGTTATCAGTTCAGGAAGCTGCGATAAAATCCAAGACCGGTTGTAACTCAAGAATTTGTAGCGGAAGCTTTCGGATGTTATGCGTTGTTCAACCAAAGTAGTCTGACTATCGACCAAAGTGACTTCAGTCCGTTCGATGTTCGGGTGCACTTCAGTATCAAATATCATAGCATGCCAAGCTTTCTTTTCATGCTTGATCTTCCACAACCCAAATCGTCTTGCAATCGAAGTGAGCAACGCCTTTACTGCCACGGAGATGAGGATGATGGATGCGGCCAAAGGAATCACGATTGGGTCACCAAACACTGTATACTTTGCTCTAGTCATCATCTCTATCCCAAGGATAAAGTACAGCATTGCATTTAGATGAATCGTATTCAACATATAGTACTGACTGCTGAAACACATTTGGTCTATTTTCTTCAGACTGTCCTCAATGCACTCCTCGAGGGTGTTCTTTTCTAGACCCTTCCACCACATCTCGCGTTGAAGAAACCGAACATTGCAATACTCCAAATACTCCAAAATTTTCCATCCATGGAGAAGTTCAAATGCATTGTGAAAGAAAATATCAGCAAAGACTTGGAAAGGAATAATCGCCAGCGCAAATATGACATAGTATTCCATATCGTCCTCTTTGATGCCGTAGAGTTTCGTTATCTCGACTTCGTCTCTGAATGCCATGATAACAATCATAATAAATGGCGTGTACAACAGAGACAAAGCGTCACCTGAGTAAGACGCATAGCTCCCAAGAAGCGGCTCAACAGCTTGATTGTTCTTCCCGGGGGGAATCTCTGAACTTTTAATGGGGCATTTATCCTGGCTGCCGCCGAGGATACGATTCAGTGACACTTTGGAAAGTCTGATTAGAGAGATAAACGTGCCGCGCACCCGTTCTATCACATCGGCCTGCAGTGGATTTCTGTACATACGCCCAATGATGAGAAATCCGAAGCCTACAATATACGACAATAGGAAGTCAACAAAGTCGTCGGCAGACATTGTCACGATGACTTGGACCAATCCCACTGCAGTCATCACGGGGACACCGAGAAGATCATCACCCAGCTGCTTGTTAACAAGGAACCCAACAAAAATGCCAAGAACACCCAAGAAAATTTGAGCCTCCCAGATGTAAGTTCCAAACGAAGCCGAAAACGACCATTCCATTATGATAATCAAGAACAAGCTCGTCGTCACACTTGACAAAATGAAATTGCCCCGTTTCCAACCGACTAGATCTATTGCATTTTCTTGTTTGCTTGATGAAATTAGGGGGACAAACATTTGGGTAGTCCAATAGAACGACGTTAAACCCATGGTAACGAATGCCAAGCCAGTCCTCCCTTGACGAGTTGATTGTAAGTGTTCCGGTTCAATGTCGACGTCGCTGTAATGCAACCTTGTCGTGGAAGGAAATAACCAGTGCCTTCCTTCAAAATCATCAACCGGGGTAAAAAATAGGTAGCCTTTCATGAGATAGTACACCATTCCAGTGACAATGATGATGGGCACTAACCCAAGCAAGACACCCCGTAGAGCAGGCAAGAATGATAACCAGAGGAAACTGAAGACCCTCAATCGCGGCGGACGCTCCACGTTAGTGGTCAGACGAACGATGCCCCAATAGATGACAGCAGCACCCACAGTGCCAGCTCCGATCTGAGTGAAAAGCAGAAGAAACAGTCCGCGGCTGAAAGCAAACTTAACCACAAGCTCTTCATAGGTTAGTGCGTAAAACTTGATTCGTAGATCGTATCGATCATTTGAGGGGTCTTTGTCAAACTTGTCGTAGACAACTTTAGCTTCAACGATTCGCTTTGACTTCGAATCTAACTGATGATACGAAATGTCAATTGTGACTTTTCGCGGAAAGCAGGCACCGACTGCACAGCCACCCGCAATGTAGAGGGATGACGATCTGTCTACTTTGGCTGGGATAAACATTTGTACGACATTGGAGTTGTCCGTAAACCGCTGGCCTCCTCCGTCGTTACTACCGACAATCGTTGAATCACGACCAGTGTATTGGTAGTAATCGATTGGATCGCGTATTATCGAAAACAAAGAAGTTCCGGTCTCTGCCTCGAACCATCTGGGCGTGACGTCCGGATTTGGCAGATCTTCTTCAAACCTACAGTGTAGCTCGCGCTCGCACCAGTCAGCGACGGGGTAAAACTTCGCAAAGTCCATGGGACCGATGGGCTTTATGTCGTCTTCGTGAGGAAGCGGTGGCATTTTACGCCGCCACCAATCGATTGGAAATTCATCCGAGACACCCGGTAAGCGACATTGGGTTGCACTCTCCAATGATGCCCAAAGCAGAATGTATGAGTCAAACTCGTTGCATTTCGAAAAGTATGGCAAATAGGGAAGTATCAGCGATGAGTGCTGGTACTTATACGACCCAGGCCCATCTTGAGAAACTCCATGAAAGGTTTCAAAGTACAGGTCACTCTGTTCTTTTGCTGCCGTGGCCGAAGTATGGGGATTGTCCCAAAAATACGATCCTTTCGAGTTAGACGCATTCTTGTCTTTGATAATTGCTGCGGCATTGTTGTCTGTAGAGTTTATTCCGATCAGAACCCTACCTCGTTCAAACATTTTCCATCGAGGTGGTAAATTTCGTGGTAAACTCACGCGCTGTGAATGACCCTCATCGTAACGAATTCCGAAGATGTACGGCATTTCGACGGACTTTTCCTCAAAACTGACCAAGGGAGATATGCGACGTTTGCTGTGGAACATGTTTGCTCGTCGCGGTTGTTCTACCGTCACGGACAAAGTATTCTTGAAAAGATTGGCCAGTGGTGTAGCTAACCCATCGACAACTTGTACTTCAACTTGAAATCGTGAATCGTCTAAAGATGTGAGAGTCAAGTTAACTATTCGATGTTTGTCGAAAGCACTTTCACTGAACCGAACTGGCAAATCGATAGGCTGCAAGCATGGTACATGGACTTCCTCGATTTGGCTGTGCTCTGGACCTGAACACTTTGAATCATTACATCGAGAGGGAAAGACGTAAATTGTCAGCCTGAAGTGCTTGTCATACACAAGATGGTCTGGTAGATGTCTCCAATCCAATGATAAATGGAAACGACTCATAAAAGGAGATTCGAACCACCCATGTTCCCCATGGCGCCAGCCTTCTTCTAACGTCGAAGACCGATTGCACAAAATGCGATCATCACCAAAGCTCGACCTTAAGCGCTTATTATCGATAGCACTGCTCTCAAATTCGAATACTCTCAATGATCCCTCGGGAATAAATTCATAAGTTGCATACGTTGGAAGTACTTGAAAAGAGCTGCCAAGATGATCGTAAGAATTTTCGTGAAGTGATGTGTACGGGATTACTGTGCCTTCGCTGGAAAATTTCCTGCCCATATTACTGATGTCCACCATCATTCGCTGTGTTAGGCATGGATTAAGCTTTGACGACGTTGTTGGGACATGACTACACTCTCCGTGATCAATTTCATCCTCCGAACAAGGCATCACAAGAGAGTAAACCCTTTTGCGTAACCCAAGCAAGGGTGCATCCACTTCGAATGAACATTCATCCGATGCAAGATCAGTCGCTGAACAGTGTTGAGATAGGAACAATTGCCCCTTCTCGTCGCGCAAGCAGACCTCCGTCAGAGAGCTTGGTGAATCTGTCCTGTTGATTGGTGCGAAGTCATCTACTGGGTCGAATATGTGAAATGGGCATGACACTCGGGTTTTGCTAATATACACGCCAGATGTTGCCATTGCTTCGCTCAGAGTTGACTCTTGATCGCGACAGAGCCCAGGAGTAGTAATCGCGACACCGCTTTCTAAAACCCACCTAGAACCTAGACAGATCTTATATCTGCATGTGAGGGCGGTAGAGTTGAGGAAGTTGCGACCAATGACGGTCACTGCCACATCTCTGCTTCCAGGCTCGGTGGAGCACTTGTCCGGAAGTAGTCCGTAGGATGGACATACTCGGAAGACTTCCATTGTGTCATTCATCCAGGACACCACATCGGATGTCGATTCATCAAAGGGGGAGATTTTCGCCACTACAAGCATTTCAGTAGATGTTCCTTGATCCACATTTGATGCACTCAATGGATAGTATGAGAGTCGGTCATATGGATTCGTCTCAATGGAAGGCTTCTTGTCGCAAATTGCAACTAATTTGGGAATGCAAGACAACATACTCTCCGCCCCGATTTGAGAGGAAGTCTGCCGAGGGCAGCGTGATAAAAGTGGATCTGGTTCCGGAGTTCCAGGTAAGCAATAGTGACTATTTGTGCATTTGCCTTTTGAATTGAGATTGCTTGACGTCCCACGGTTGCAAAAGTGTCCGCTCACACAATCATTCGAATACTGAGTAAAGGTTGTGGTTGCGTACCCACAATACGATCCAGCTGGACATTGAGACAAAAATTGGGTGGATCTAGCTGTATTGTATCCGCACACACTCCCCTCGCTACATGCATCAGATTGCTTCAAATCAATCATCCCTTCAAGACCGCACACTTGGCCTTCGGCGCAAGGTAGACACTCACTGATATCTGTCAAGCCAGTATCAAACGAATATGTTTGTTCAGGACAAGGTTTACATTTTACAGACTGTACGGAGTCTGCTTTGGACCGGTAAGTACCTGGCCCGCAAATGCGAGGGATGTGCGTGCCATAGCCGAGACACGCACTTCCCGCTGGACAAGGTGAACAGGTAATTTGTCCCGGCCGTGGCGAAAATTTGCCAGGAAGGCATAAACTCCCGACGATAGCTCCTCCATCATCTCCATAAAATGAGCCTGGAGGTGTCTGCACTGGGAACGGAGAACTGTCAGGACAGTAACTTCCAGGAGAGCACCTTCCACCTCCTAATGGTGTAGAAGAATTTTCCGGGCAAAAGTGCCCTTCTAGGCATGGCTGAGGAGCAAACATACCCATCTCAAAACTTGGTAACCAGCTAGAGGTTGAGTTGTGAGCGACTCCCTCAAGGCAGAAGCTGCCAGCAGGACATGGCTTTGGCATTATCCCAACGCCATAATTCGGATCGTCGGTTG
Organism: Discostella pseudostelligera; assembly: GCA_036940085.1. NCBI lineage: Eukaryota > Bacillariophyta > Thalassiosirophyceae > Thalassiosirales > Thalassiosiraceae > Discostella > Discostella pseudostelligera. Next base: position 11,709 of record JALLBK010000178.1, read on the forward strand.
TTGTGCCTTCTTCGCAGATGAAACCGCTTGGGCAAAGCTTATATGGAACGGACAAACCCTCTTCATCACACACCCAACCTGCTTGACAAGGCTGTTAAACGGGAGAAATGACTGCTTCAGACAAAGCTTTCGGTCACTGCTTGAGAAGAACACAAAATTATTTCAATACTCACCTCAGCAAATGTTCGATTGAAACCAGGGCACTGAAATCCTATTTCGCACATTTTGCAGCTGCTCTGACCCGATGTCGAGCTATACGATCCCGGGAAGCAAGGTAGAGGGTAAACGTTCCCAGTGCCAGGACAATAATGACCAGGTTCACAAGGAATTGCAAGTACTTGTGTTGGACAGTAATAGCCCGTTGGACAGGCTCCAGTACCAACAGGCTTCGTGCTGCCTCTGTAAACGAAAATGAATGCGAATAGAAACATGAAAACATGGAGTACCATAGTCAAGTGCGCAAAGACGCGATACAAAACACTCACATGGAACAGAAGAATCCATCAGAACATGGTTGAGGAGTGGTGTAATCACCCTCGCGATACTCTGCCGATGAAACACCCTCCCGACAAAAGTAGCCGAGCGGACAAGGGATTGGTTGCTCTGCTATTACATTTCCAATAGGTGGGTGGAATATTCGTCTTGCACCTGTGGCCGGAGGTTTTCGAGGCATGTAGCCCCAAATGTTATTCGTCAGAACAGTCATCAAAATGCCACTGTCCTCCTCGAGGTGCCAGGCGTCAGTGGTAGATAACGAAATTGGATATTGAGACTTTGTTCCTTCTTTGCAATAATGTCCACTGATACACTTGGATGATGGCAATACAAGAGCCAGCCGATCACATATCGACCCTGCAGGGCAAACCATCGGCGTTGAAAGACCAAACGAAGGGCACATGAAGCCAATTGGGCAAGGCAGGCATCGCCCTTGGCCACGTTGTGGTTTGAAGGTTCCAGGCTCGCAGAGAGTAAAGTTTCTGTCCATCGCTGTTCCATTGGGGGCATTAGGTAGTCTGCGAGGTTCCTCAATAATGTAGCTTTCTGCACTGTGTATGTATGCCTGCATGCCAACTGAAAACAGCACTTCTTCATGTACCCAATCATCTATCAAATTTGGACACAAAATAAGTGAATCAGCGACAACAAAACCAGCGGCTGTCGCCGTGCCGAATTTGCAATCCATGCTGCGTGAAACATCGAAGTTAGTACCCTCTGTAAGCAGAAGGGACCCTGGATATGCCGCATCCAAATTTTGATTGACACTGTAGATGGAATACTTTGGAATGAAACGAAATGAAGAAGACTCATTACCCGCTGATGATAACTGATAAGCAGGAGCATTTTGGTCGATGATTCGAAAGTCAACGACGCCACTAGGGTGTCTAGGAATGTCACAGAGCATCGTGGTGTCGTCGACAACTGTACTCCGAACATTCAACTTGCCAAATACGCAGAGTAAATGCATCATAGGTCGAAATCCAGATCCGATGATAGTGACCGTACCACCACCTTCACCAGATTGTCCAATCAAGGGATGAATCGATTCGATTCGAGGAGGATCAGCGTATTCAAAATGCTTCCAAGACGAACCCATCCTGCCTTCGGACACAAGTTTAACCACCGACACCATGACATTCATTGACGTGTTGTATGGCGGACTCACGCAAGATACTCTGTGAGTTGACTGGAAAATAGCATCGACACTAGTTTTGCCGAACAGGCATTTCAATCCAGTGGTGTTCATAAAATTCCTCCCAACCAAAACAACCGATGTTCCGCCCTTTGAATATCCATAGTTTGGATTTAACGACTGAATTTCGCTCTCGAACACATAGGCAAACCAACTAGTGCTCTTCGCAAAGTTTTGGCCCGAATCCAGGCTCACGCTGACCTCTACATTTCCTGGAAGGGCAGATGGCGACGATAAACATCGAATTTCATTCTGACTCAAGAACTCTCCAGTAACTAGCCCGTACATTCCAAACTTGCAAACAATGCTGAGTTTAGCACCATCAATTGACAAGGACGGGAACGACCCAAACAAGTGGACTTCCGTGCCACCATTGATCGAACCGGATGATGGGACAATAGCAATGATTGATAAGTCGAGCAGAAAAGTAAACTTGATGCCACTGACTCGGTCGTCTCCTGCTCGAGCTACATGACTGTTGACAACATCGAACAATACCGGGCCTGGAACATGAGTTGGGGTTCTGCACTGAATTTCAGACGCGGATATAAAGTGTACCGGTTCAACAAAAGTTCCTCCGAATCTGCATGCCAATTCCTCAGTGTTGAGGAAGCCTTTACCTTGAATACGAATCCAGTCTCCTCCTTGGCTTGAGCCAAAAGTAGGAATAATCGAGACAACGTCAGATTGATTCGGTTGAACTCGACTTCTAGGAGATGGACCAGCATATTTGATATCTAGCCCAGTAGCAAGTATTCCATTTTTCAGATAAAGGAAAATTGGTATGTTTGACCGAAACAGCAATGGCAGCAGGGAGATCGGTAATTGTGCTGCAGAAGGAGCCTCGCAATGAACACTGTTGTTGGTCACGTTAAAAGCAGTATAAGTCTTGTTGATGATCCCAAACCAGCAGGCTGAAACGCGTATCAAGTTCTTTCCCTTGATAGTGATGTTAGTACTCTCACTCCAGTTGACAATGTCTGGCTCCACCAGTGAAGCATCCGGGCGGTAAGTGAACATGTAATTTGGCGCACCCTTCCAATCAGTGTAGTCCACCCCATTGTTTGTAATCTGCACGGGCACTCCAGCTTTGTTCATGTTCGTTCTAGCTAGAGGAGAAGTGCAAATCATTACTGTGTCTGAAAGCCACACCGCTTTGGGCGAAAATGCATCACCAAATCTGCATCCCAATCCTTCTGAGTTTCGAAAACCATATCCTTGAATACTGACATCCTCCCCTCCATCGATAAAGCCAAACGTCGGGGATGCCCTAATAATTGACGGTGGACGATAATAAGTGAAAACACGCCCTACTGAATCTATAGTCCTCGAGCCATTTATACCCAAATTAACCAGTACCGCTTTCGTGAACGAGCTGTCCTCGACAGATGGCGAAGTGCATTTCAAGGCAGATTCTTCCTCATCAAAAGTCGCCGGGACGAACTCATCACCAAAGTGGCAAGTGAGCGATTTCTTGGGTAGAAGATGCAAGCCACGCGCGGAAATAGTGACAGCTGTCCCCCCACTGGAAGGACCTGAATCAGGAAATAGTGTATCTAATTCAATTGGATGAGTATACACATATGATTCATCGCTCGATGCGAGCCAAAGGTGACCAAAGGTGGAATATAACGAGATGGGCCCAGTTCCAGTACTAGGAGGCGACGCACAAACTACTTCATTCTTTGAAGACGACTCGACAGGGACCATCGAAGAATTACCAAACTGACATGATAGATATTTGGTGGCGTTTGGCCACGAAAGTGCATTTCCAAGTAGTGTCACACGAGTGCCCCCTTTAATATCACCGTGCCTGGGTCGTATGCTTTTTATCGATGGATGGTCAAGATACTCAAAAACAGCGTGGCTGGCATGCGATATTCTTGGGCCATCCCGTGTGCCGATATGAACATCCACCTTCCTCGAACCACCTGACCATTCGGGAAGAACACAAATGACTTCCCTCTCATCTACGAATTCTGCATCCACGATGATATCTTCTCCAAATAAACATTGAAGACCGGACATAAGGGGGAAGTTCAAACCAGCTACACGCACTACTGCTCCACCATGAATGCTGCCATAAGGAGGCTCAACATTTGTCACCAGGGGAGGCTCAAAATAAGTGAAAGTGGGCGATTTGACGACGAGTTCATTCAGTCTATCACTTATCCGAAGAGAGATTGGCGCGTGGTGCATCATCGTGACCCCGGAATATGGAGGCGAACGACAAACCACCAGATCATCATTCACTCGAACAGCCTCAGCGAACCTGCTTTCCTCCCCAAAAGAACAATATATATACGATGATTTGAAAGGACCAAAGTACTTGACAGACAGGGATACTTCTGCTCCACCTGTCGTCGATCCAAACTTGGGTGAAATTAATGTCACCTCTGGGTCCGAGACATACGAATATACGATGGGGTTCGGCGCATCGACGAACAAGTGCTCCCCTCCAACAGAGAATGATACCTCCACATCACCAATGGCGTCAACTCTCGGTGCAACACATAACGCTGAGTTCGATGATTGATACGATGCCGGCACAGTCTGACCACCAAAATGGCACGCCATAGTCTTATGTTCGTGCAATGCTGTAGTCTCCAACGAAACTATTGTTCCGCCATTCACGGTTCCAACTCTTGGAACTATCGAATTTATCTGTGGCAGCTGGATCGATTCATAAATAAGCGTCTCATTTGTCATGAAGTCAACCCCGTCCCATGTGATGCTCACTGGGACGAATCCGATTTCCAATTCAGGTGCGTCGCACTGAAGCAGCATTTGGGATATGTAAATCGCATCTACGAGGGATGATCCGAAACTACACTTGGTAGAAATGTCAGCAAAATGTTCCCCAGTGATATAGACAATTTTCCCACCCAAGTCCGATCCATAAGTTGGCGTAAGACCAAGCAGGCGAGGTGGCGCTCGATACTTGAATACACGGCCCGTCCGGATGAAATCTTGTCCGTTGTGTGTTACCTCAACACTGGCGTCTATTTCGTTGTCCGAAGCAGGCGAATCACAGCTGAGGGTCGAATCAGATTCAACGCTGGCACGAACAATTTTGATGTCGTCGTCGAAGCGAAAGCGGCAATGAGTTACCCCAAGAAATCCTGACCCAGATATTCTCAAAGTCGTCCCACCCTCCAATGTCCCAGTGCTCGGATCAAGTGATGTGGCAATAGGCGGAAGAATGTATTCAAAAGCTCCAGACGCTAATACTTCTTTGCCAGAAATCAATTTCAACGTCAATTCCTTCGGACGGTAGGAGGGAGACTTGCAGACAACACTATTTGCGGATAGGGTAACTCCACTAACTTCTTCACCTTCGAATTGGCACACCAAATTTGAGAAGTAATTTGCATTGCCGAATGTTATGACAACCTCGGTCCCACCGTCAACATAGCCGAGAGCTGGATGCATATAATGAAATTGTGCCCTAGGTGTGACTTGCAACGGAAACGTTTTCCTCTCTCTGTCATGCCCACCATTGATGGAGACCCCAACATACTCAATTCCGTAATGTGAAGCGTTCAAAATTGGCGTCAAGCATTTCAGTGTAGACTGATCCATCCATCGAGCCGGGGACCACAGATGACCAACCCTTCCAAAGCGACACTGCAAATCAGGCGAATAGATAAAGTTCTCTCCCCTGACCAGTATTTCTGCCTCTTGCCCTTCGTGTATTCTCTCGGGAACGATACTTGAGATTAGTGCTGGTTTAGTGAACAATACGGATATCGTTTTTGTGCTGAAATCAACCCCGTTAAATGAAATCCCAACCTCACTTTTCATTACCTCAATGTCTGTAGGTAGACCGCATCTTATTTCGGACGCACTTACAAATTGGGCGACAGTCGACTGGTTACGACCAAATTGACAAAGCGTTGAAGTTGTATTGATGAAAGAGCTGCCAATAACAGTGAGGTAGCTAGTAGGGTCCGAAGGAACCAGCACAATGGAAGGTATTGTACGAAACAAATCAACTTCGTTGTCAAATACAAACGTTCTCTCTGATGTAGCTGGCAAGGCAGAAACGTCAATCCCATTGAGAGAAACTTTTAGCTCGACCTCTTGACTTTGGTTCACAATTGGGGTCTGACATTCGATAGAATTGATGGACACGAATTTCGCCGGCACTGCTCTATTCCCAAAATAACATGTGAGTGTAGGTACATCAAGAAAGACTTTCCCTCGAACTGTGACAATAGTACCACCTGAAACGAATCCTCTCATCGGAAATGCCCCCACCAGACTCAACTCTTGGTGATAGGCAAAAGAAGAAGATCCCTCTGAGAAACGAGTGTTGCCTTCAAAGTGCAGTGATAGAGTGACATTCACGGGATATTCTACGCTTGGTGTGGTGCAAGCAATCTCATTATGCGATACCCATAGAGCTGGAGATTCTGAGTGTCCAAACACACACCAAAGTATGCTTTCTCTAATGAAATCAGTGCCCGAAACAGTTATAACCGTGCCTCCATTGACTGAGCCCAATGTTGGATAAAATCCTAGAATCTTTGGTTTCTGTGCGTAATTGAACGGAAGTCGTGAAGAAGCGTAGTCCTGCCCATTTGTTGATACTTCGACAAATGCTTCCATCTCCATGCTCGCCAAAGGATACGTTGGAATCTGGCAATCGACGCTGCTCTCGCGTATCTTGCTTCCTTGAACAATTTCATAGTAATTGCTCCGACCATTCTGGGACGGCAAGGTAAATCGACACCAGACTTCATCGGTAATATTGAGGTTGTGACCAAACAGAGAAATAATGTCGCCCCCATCAGCAAATACATATTGAGGTGATACGTTCATAATCGACGTGTAGGAATAAAGAAGACTACTTGCTGTGAAGTTCGACCACCTCTCGTCAGGGGTAAACCGAAAACGCGCTGTTGCAGCCGAGAAATCGACTCCATTGAGCGATATCTGAATGTCAACGTCAACGTGCTCACTTGAACTAAAGGGTGGGCTGATGCACTTGATCTCTGTCGAAGTAATAAAAGTCGCTTTAGAAGATCCAAGATTTCCAAATTTGCATGCCAAGAACTCAGTTGATATGAAAGATTTGCCAATGATAGATACTTCGGTTCCACCTCCGAAACTGCCACTTGACGGACTTGCGTATAGGATGTCAATTGTATTCCGACTTCTGAATCGCCACGGGGTTCGAATTGTGTCGATACCATTGAAAGTTACCCTCACTTTGTAATTCCCAGGCTTCATCGCCGATGTCTCACAAGTCAACCGCTCGTTCGATATCCANGTGGACAATAAACGTTTGATTGGCGTGATGAGTATCAACACCATTCAGAGTTACCATCACTTTGTAATTCCCAGGCTTCATCGCCGATGTCTCACAAGTCAACCGCTCGTTCGATATCCACCGACCTGCAACCTCGATATTGCCAAAGTAGCACGCCACTGTGCTACTATTCGTGAAGTTTGTTCCTGTAAATGTTACAACTGTGCCTCCAGATTCTGAACCACTGCTTGGATGCATGCCCAAAAAAACTGCTGGTAGTGTGTACTCAAACTGAACAAGGCTCATTGAAAAGTGCTCCCCGTCGATACTCGCTCCAACATACACAGGCCCGTGTTGCAACGCTGGCGGAGATACACACACCATATTTGACTGGTCGACAATGACGGGTACGGCATGGACCCCAAACACGCAGTGCGAAACGACAGTCAAAACTGATTCTTTCATCCTGAATGTGACTCGAGTGCCGCCGGTCACATGCCCAAATGTTGGGCTGATAGAATCCACGGGAGTCTCATAATAATGGAATGATGATGGAGCAACAGCCACGGCCGTCCCATTAATTTCCAGACTGAGTGTAGCATTGGAACTGGGGATATCCCACTCCGGTGCCGTACACATAATGTCCGTGGGAGAAATCCACCGAGCAACCGATTGCGCCCATGATAGTACATCCGTTTCATTGTCTACTCCTTCACTCCCCTCAAAGACGCAAGCCAGCTCATTTCCGCCGATATCACCACTGCCAGTGAGAATTATCTCCGTTCCACCCGAGGTAGGTCCGGAGTCAGGACTGATAGATGTGATGACGAAACTATTGTGCGAAGCTCTTGCAGAGAGAATAGCTCCCGACAAATAGATTGCCGCCCCCCATATTCGTACGGAGCCATCAATCATTATAATAAATGTTTAGGACGTCTTGACCCCCGTCATTGCGAAGAATTCTTGTCAAAAAATATGCAGAGGATCCGCGTGAGGCCTACTTCTGTTCGCGTAGGAGTAGGCGTAGGCTTCCTTTCAAATTTAAAATTGCGAAAAGAATCGTCATTATGACGACGGCGAAGGTTGGGCATGTCACATGTTCCAATGCCAACGCCAATGATAATGCGTCATGTAATGATAATGGTGAGTGACAAATCGAGTAACATTGATGGTGACGGTGGCGGCAGACTGCGGTAGTGGTCGACCAGCGGCGGCGGTACGCGACACGATGATGAAAAGGGTGGGTAGGGAGTCGCCGTCGCCGCGGTAGAGGGGGCGAGGAGAGGGCGGTAGACGAGGCGGGCGGATGTCATGGTGCGTAGGCCGGCTGTCGAGGAGACGGCATGCGGCATGCGGCAGCGGCGGCATGCGGCGGCAGACCGACGGCAGACGGCAGAATTTTGGCGCGAAACATTAACAATATGAAAGATACATTCACTCTCGACCTCGTGATCAATTAGTGAATGTAAAATTACCTGTATGCGAGCTCTTCTTTAGTGAAATAATCAGATGCCTCCGCCGCCAATCGACATTCGACACGACATTCGACATTCGACATTCGACATTCGACATTCGATATTCGATATTCGATATTCGATATTCGACATTCGACCAAATATTGTAAATGCAAAGATTTACTCATCACCAATAGCAATAGAGACCAATAGACCAATAATCGCCATCACTGCACCACCACTAAGTACTCCTACTCCCATCGATTTAGGTTCGGGAACAGTAACGGTGCATAAAAATGAGTGGCGACAACCCACCACCGGAGCCAGCTACGGCCAATAATGATGCAGCACGCAACAAGTTCATCGTTCAGGTGAAATCTGAGTATGTCCTCTCGGAACGTCCTGCTTGCCTCGCTCCTCCCCAAGAGGCTCCTCCACCCGTGGCGGCGGAAGTAAGCCACGCCGCAACTTCTACTGCTACTGATGGTCATGACAAATCCAAAAAGAAGAATCGAGGCCAGAATACCAAACGCCCTCGTGACACTAAAATTGAGTTTGGCGATAAGGCATGCCTTGCCATTGTACGAGGCGAACCCTGTCCATACTTGAATACTGACAAGGGATGTCGTTACAATCATGATTTGAAGGAAATGTTGGCCAATCGGCCACCGGATTTACATGAAGGCACGGATGGTGCACAGTGGCTGAAGAATGAATGTCCCTTTTGGAAAAGTCGAGGGTAAGTGGAGCAGTATTTCTAGCAGAACATAATGCTTTGTACCAATCTCGCGTGCTCTCTCTCATCTTTACCGCACATCTTCCTATCTGGGTTTGAACATGATGTCAGTTATTGCAATTTCGGTATCATGTGCCGTCTCGGATCGTGCCATTTGAACATGAGTACTGGCCAAAATTTATGCCGTGTCATTGACGTCAATGGAAATGAAACGATATGTCTTCCATCATCATTAACCACCGATGAGCTGGCAGCGATGGATTCAGTCAAAGTTGATGAGGCAGATCTTTCAAAGCCCAAACCACAGAGGTTGAATGAACAGTGCGAAATTAAGAACATACTTTCGAAGGAGACGCAGATTAAATTACGCAAGAACCAATATCCCTTCGTGTGCAAGCGGCACTTTGAACAAAAGAAAGACAAGAAGTCATCCACGCCTCCACAGGGTGATACAAGCATGTCAACAAATAATGTTCCTGCACTTCCACCCAGAGAACGCAAACTGATCGATTTCAGGGATAAAGTATACGTTGCACCACTCACAACGGTGGGCAATCTTCCCTTCCGGCGGATAATGAAACATTACGGAGCCGACATTACCTGCGGAGAGATGGCCCTTGCCGATCAACTACTCTTGGGCAAGCCTTCCGAATGGGCATTACTAAAGCGTCATCCATGCGAAGATGTATTTGGAGTACAGATTGCATCGGGACATGCTGATCAATTCACGAGATTGGCCGAGATCTTGAGTAACGAAGAGAACATGGAGATTGACTTTGTGGATATGAACCTTGGGTGTCCGATTGACTTGGTTTGTGATAAGGGAGCTGGAGCAGCGTTGATGTTACGTGAGAAGAAGCTTCGAGGAAGTTTGGAGGGGGTGTTGAATGTGTTGAATTGCCCAGTGACGATAAAGATGAGGACGGGGTGGAGTGAAGGAAGTCCAACTGCACATGAATTAGTACCGAGAATTCAGAGCTGGAATATCGATGGGATTGGGGCTATTATGGTGAGCAATTCCACTATACTTTGTGATGAATCGTCACAACGTAGTTCTGTTTTAGTCTCCAACTGATTTGTTCCAATGTGAACTCTCTTGAAGATTCATGGTCGAAGCCGCCTACAGCGTTACTCTCGATTGGCCAATTGGGACTACATCTCTCAAGTCGCTTGTAGTCAATCTCCTGACCTCCATCAAATTCCTCTAATTGGCAACGGCGACATCTTCTCCTACACTGACTACGAAGATAAAATACTGAGACACGTGAACAACAATGAAGCGGACAATGGGGACAAAAACAATCTACTTCCCACGGCTATGCTTGGACGTGGTGCGCTAATTAAACCATGGCTCCCCATGGAGATTAAAGAACGTCGGCATTGGGACATTTCGGCCAGTGAGAGACTTGACATGTTAAAAGACTATGTGAGATTCGGGTTGGAGCATTGGGGTAGTGATCAGCAGGGTGTGAATCAGACTCGTAGATTTCTCTTGGAGTGGTTATCGTTTTTGCACAGGTATGTTTTTATTGTTGTGGAGGTTGCAGCTTAATCTCTATCGTCTCTCATGTTGACGTTTCCGCCGACTCTTGTTGTCAGATATGTTCCTGTGGGTATGTTGGAGGTTATTCCACAACAAATGAATCATCGACCTCCTAGCCATGTGGTGAGTTGTTGAGGTATGATACGCGCAATACAAAGTCCTGTCACCCATGCACCCTAAATGATGTTCTTCGTTTCTTTTCACGCCGGCATATTCTAGTGCGGAAGGAGTGATCTAGAAACGCTAATGCTGTCAAAGAATTGCGCCGACTGGATTAAGATCTCGGCCATGTTGCTCGGACCAGTACCCGATGGCTTTCAATTTGAGCCGAAGCATAAGGCGAATTCATACCAATGAGCCAAGCTCAGATGATTGTCTCCACGGACATTTCCAACCTCTCAGCCCTGTCAGATAAGCTTAGTATTAGGCGGTAAATTGCATTATATAGGATCATCTCTCTTATTAGGACTTTTCCTTCTTCTTCTCTGTAGACCAAACCCATGGATCATGTATCTTCACACCCAGCTCAGGCCAACGCAAATCAGGCAATTCATCCCATTCCAAAATCTCCCTCTCCTCACTAACACCTCTCCACCTCTTCCTCTTCACCGGTAACATCCGCACGAGATTCGCATCCACCGTCCAACTCACTTTCCGTACAAACAATGCACCACTCTCTCGTATCGCACCCAAATCATACACACCCAAAAAGTACGGTCCCCATGGCTTGGCGGGACCTTCCCCATCGGTAACATTGCCAAATTTGGGTGGTATATCATATAAGGACACGGAGGAGATGTACTTATTGTAGGCATTGGGTGCATTTTCATCCATACGTTCATACCGTAAGGAATGCAGCCTTGGATACTTGATCAATGATCCATTGGTAGTACTACTATCCTCCTTCTCGACGGTATTGTTGATTACTTGGGGAATGGTCGAAGTAAAGTACGGTGAATTCATCAATAATGTAGGAAAGAAGGTTTCATCCGTCATCAATACCTTGGTTTGTATCAATGTCTCTTTTAATACATTCCCGAATCCATTGGGATGGGACATGGATCGAATAACGTAGGTTACAAAATCGGAGGTGAGCGCCATCCATTGACTGCCAAAATAGATGGGTGTGGAGACATTATCACTCCATTGTCCGGTGATATGATCGACATAGCTAATTGTTTTGGGTATGTTGTGCTGAAAATAGTGAGAGCGTTTCATGGAATGTTTGGGGAATGCAAATATGGAAGTGGGAACTAGTCCAGTAAGGCAGGATGAGGAAGTGACAAAGTTGGTATTTCCCAATGGACCACTAGATGGATGGAATAATTGGGAGATGCGATGCGCGGTAATGACGGGCAATGTGTCTCCACTGAGATTCACAAATACATCCCACGCTGACGACGCTGACGATGATTGCTGATTTTGTGAACGATGGTAGGTGAGATACTCCATTGCCCACAGGGTCGGATCATTCATGCTCCATTTGCTCCATTCCGGTGAGAAGTGGGAGTGTACCTCCAATATTGTAGCGTTCGACTTGATTCTATTATTTATGGTGGTGGCACAGGCGGGTGCGGCAATGCAGGCATCGACATATCTCTTTAAGGAAGAATCATGATATAAGAATTGATTCTTATTTGTCTCGTCCTCGTCCTCTTTTTCACGTGAGGCAATGCCCACCCTCTTGTCGATGTGTATTAAAATAATGGCAGTATCGCCAGAATGTGACGTTTCCATAAGCGCCTTTAAGAGATATGCCGCATCTTGGATGGTACGTCGATTATGTACTGAAATAAGATATGCCATTTTGGCTGATGGGGAGGTATCGCCGTCGTTGTCGGTAGCGATGAAGTTGGGATTGCTGGCGGGACAATTGCAGCTCGACCACTCGTCGTCATCGTTGTCAGCGTGCGCAACGACTCCATCGTGCGCCGGAAGGAGGAACAAGAGATGGAATAGCAAGGAAATGACGAAGCGGAAGGCTATCATGGTGATGCTGATAGGGTGCCCGCCACGCCCGCCCTGCAGCGGTAGCGGAAGATTGGGAAGTGGAAAGCTGTCGCTTTGGGCTGTGGAAAGGTTCATCGTCATTGTCGCCAAAAGCCAAACGATGAGGAAAGTGTGGCGGGAAGCGGTGGCGATAATGAGGCGATCCTTGAGGTGAAAATGGCGGGAAACAATGGCGGGAAGGAGGGACACGTGGCAGCGATCTGGCGGGAGGTATTGACTCGACTCGACACAACCTCACCTACACGTGGCAGGAATTTGGCGGGAGATTCCACAACATTCTCCAAGCAAACTCCAACTCCAAACAAAAGAGCTCACCTCTTCCAATCCGCCGGGAAGATCGAGCACGGGGAAGGAGAGCAATAGACCTTTTAATCTCTTTGCACTTACTAGAGAGAGACAGCCGCTCGGCTTTCGACAGGCGGTCGGGTGTGGTCGGCGAAGACTAAGAGTTGGAAATCCTGAACGCGCAGTATCATCTACCTCATCATCAACCGAAAAATCTACTACTCAAAGACAACGAAATATGAATGTCATCAATGAAATTCTCCGCATCAACAATCTCGAACTCGAAAAGGGCCTAACCTACACATCCGGCAGCTGGCACAACCAATATCGCAACTCCTCCTGGGTCTACATTGGCAACTTACCCCTCAATCTCACCGAAGGCGATGTCATATGTATCTTATCCCAATATGGTGAAATTGATGATATACATTTAGTACGAGATTCCGATAGTGGCAAAAGTAAGGGATTTGCTTTTGTCAAGTATACCGATGCACGGAGTGCGGTATTGGCCGTGGATAATTTTACCGGAAGTATGGTGCTCGGGAGGACATTGCGAGTGGATCATGTTGAGAATTATAGATTGCCAAAACATGTGCGAGAGAAGGAAGAGAAGGAGAGGGAGGAGATGAAATTAAAGGGTGGTAAAGGTGAAGATGATTCGGACAATGATAGTAGTGACGATGATTATGATGATGATCGAGGAGAGAAGAAGGTGGGAGATAGCCGTCATGGAGTGGCGGAATCGGGACATGCATACAAAGGACAAGAGTTGGCGAGTTCGTTTGACATCCACTCGGGACAAGATTTATTTGCCAGACCTCCCCAAACATCGCAAAAGACAGAACGGGAGGACAATACCCATAATGCCGACATTGAAAACAATGGTGGCGGGAAGAGTGAGAAGGAGGAGCGTCGACGACGAAAGGAGGAACGGGCACGTAAACGAAAGGAGAAGGAAGCACATCGACAAATGAAGGAAGAACGTAAACGACGGAAGAAGAAGCATTGAAAGCACACTATGGTAAGCTACATGCTACGAGAGTGCGTAGTATCATCGCCGGCTCCCTATTTCGGGCGTGCAATGCGGTGCGACGCAAAGACGGAACTGGTAACAGAACATACGAGTCGTAGAGTGCTGACACATCAATATTATGCCATCAACGGAAAGCATCCAGAGCGATCTGGATCCTAGGCCTTGAGAGAGCTTCTGCGACGATAGCGGAGACTAGGTTTCACTAAGGGCCGGAACAAACCATGACTTTTACATTCACTAGCGTTGAATGATAGGCGATGAGTTCTACGGTACGCTGCCCCTCACGCGCTGTCCTTCCATTGATATGCACTGCTAACTTAATTATGAGGACGAACTGCTTTCCTACTGATTGATCATTGCCGTTTGTCACTTGAAAATACCCGCCTCTCGCCTCCCCCAACTCGAATACCTTTTTCCCCCAAGCCCGAATCTCCATTTCCCCAGTATATTGATCATCTTTTATTCGGATCATACTCCTTCGCCTCCTCGACCAATGCATCAAACAAATCTTTTCCATCCATCTCTTTCCCATCTCCCCCCTTTTTATTATTCTCCTTAATCAATACACAACTCGTTGGTCGTTTCGTACAGGCCGCCGCACCCAAATCTCGTTTACTCGGTACGAACAAGTAGGGTACATTATGCTCCTCCAGCAATAGCGGTAAATGACTAATCACATCAATGGGGAAGACATCTCCGGCAATAATAGCCAGGCCCTTATCACCCTTGCGCAATCCCTTGACGAGTTCTTTAACGCCTCGACGTAAGGATTTGGACTGGGAGGCTTTACGGACTAGTTTGTGAGCGCGTTTGGTAGATTTTTTGGACGCGAGTGGAGAGGCTAGGATGTTGATGGCAAGACAGCGCTCTTCGTAGGTGGGAACGTCCTTTGCGTCGGCGGCTGCGTCGGCGGCAGCATCGGTGGTAGTACTGCTGATGCTCTTCCGATCTTTCTTTGAAGTCTTTTGTTTCTTGGCCTTGGGTTCTTCGGTGTCAGACATGATAATAATATCGAGTATTGTTTATTGCTTTTGGTGAGTTCAGCAGATGTGCAGAGAGGAAGAACAACAAGAGACGTCGTCCCGCAGATGATGATGGCGTTGGCAAAGAGATGATGGTTACACCTTGATTGTTGATTTGTTGATTGAGCCGGGCGGAGCTAGCTGTCCGTCGAGTCTGTGTGGCTTTCTTGAGCCGGCACAATTACGCTTACACGTGGAGAGCGTTGTAGAGGGGAGGATGGAGGATTCGCCATCGACGGACAGACAGAGGATGAGTCACCGTCGACGGACAGACAGAAAGATCGCGAATCCAACACACATTAGTCCAGAATAGAAGGATTCCTACGTGGGTTTTTGGTGAAATCGCAGGACAATCCTCCTGCTTTTCATCTTTCATGCGGTTGTTGCCAAAACTGTCTACAGGTCGTCTTCGTATGGGTCTACGAGGTCCTATGCCAAAATGACCAATCAAAGAGTAGGATTTTCGTCCTGCGACACGTCATTTGGGTAGGGAAAAACTCGCCAAAGCAACCTGGCACGCCAGCTCGCACCAAAACTATGAGCCATCTCTCACCTCGTTTTTCAATTCCATCGATGATGGAATGCCTCGAGAGAGGAATGGTAATGGAACTCTTTCTCTTGGTTATTGAAAGCAATAAAAGGCACGCTAATAGATAGATTAAGATACCATATGATAATGAAAGAATTAATGAAATACTCTGTCTCTAAGAAGTTATGGTGCTGTGTGTGTTAACATGGCCAATTTGCTACCATGCCGCAGCAAGCCACGCCAACAGACTCCCTCTTTGTATCCAAAGACAAAGATTGCACTGTCGACAGAAGACATCATTATCTGCGTTTCTATGTAAAACCACCAAAGGATGGATATTATTGTAGTTACGGCTCGGCGAAAATTGATGCTGTGATGATAGGTTTCAGAGCAAAGTTTGACGAGCCATAACTTCGTCAATATCGGTCCAATCATGTTGGTTGTTG